>JAPYZF010000274.1:0-186060 GCA_030523045.1 Meteorus cinctellus | reverse complement strand
ATATGCTATTCAGTCATTTAAAACGCACCCAAATAAGAATCAATATTGCTGGGATTGCTGTTGGATGGGTAAATGAAAATAGAATTCTATGTCTTCCTTTTTCTTTCAATCCCACCATAAAGTTAATTGATAATATTTTTCCTACATCTTCATAAAATCATTGATAAGCGAAGTATTTAATGAAAATAAACTTTTGTAGACCAAAGATATGTTAGAGAATATAGCTCCATACCATTGGAGCACCGATGTCAACTCACAGTTCTACATGTTGAATTCAATAGCCCTTAACAAGGTGGGAGAATATGTTGAGTATCACCGGATCGCAGCCCCACGTCACTCTTTCGACTTCTTGATCTGGATGACACAGTATGAATAATGGATCATTCTAATTCCAACAGAAAAATTGTACAATTGTTACACAATGATGTAGAACTAGTATTTCTATATTCCAGAGCTTCATTACTATCTCCACACGGTCGAGAATTAGGAGGGCATGGCTTAGGTAATGATTCAATCTTCAAGATTTCATACATTATATGTTCAGTGACATCGGATCCACTGAACATTAGTTTCATTATTATTGTTCTGTGTATCACAAACGTTACTATCATGACTCGAGACGTTGCGGTTCTGATTTATTTCGAAATTATTAAATCCTTTTTCGATTTCATTCATGACTCTGCGTTAATTCCTGCTTTTAGGCGTAGCAGCACCGCCGGCCGCTTGTGGCGGTACACATGAAGAGGAGGAGGATATTAATCAGATAGCAAATCGTGGTGTTATTATGCATGACGCTAAATTCACAAATTATCACACCGCAGCCCGAGTACTCGCCGCTATGTAATATCGCATTTTTATATGACATTCAAGTATAGTGCAATTGCACTTAAGTTCTATATCATCGACTGATTTTGATGTGATTTTTGCATAGGATGTTCGTTCCTGTCGATGATATTCGTCGTCCAGATAGTCATTCTGAGGCACCATCGAGCGGTATAATGGATCCTTATTTACGAGTTGAAGGATGTCTCCGATGGAGTTACCAATCTGAATTAGAATTTCTTGAATATGCCAGGTGGAAAGCTTTCCTTTTAGTTCATTAATTGTTCGTGTTTATGTCCATGCTTATTTATATTTCAACTTTTCACAATAGGTCGGGGCATCATTGTTGCCTTCTTAACTTCCCGTATCAGACTATGGAAGAACCTGTGACACCTGTGCGACCAATGACTGTTGACGAACAGTGTCAATGTTATAAGATGGAACTCGATGAGGAAGAGGTATGAAAATTTATCATCGGAATGTATTATCAATAAAATATAAATGAATATAATGGAGCAATTGATGCATGCCTTCTTCAATTCGCAGCATGAGGATATTTCTTGCGAAGACGTGATCAAGTGTATAGATCAAACCGGCATGTCCGAGGAAGTGGCATACCCATTGGATGGAACACGATGTGGCGGCCATAATGGTCCTGGCATTTGCCGATCGTTCACTTGCGTATGATTGTAACTCAGGTTGATTTGAAATTCAGATTTACTGAATTTTATGACACCAATAATTACGAAACACTTTGTCGAATGGGGATCTGAAAGTGAGGACGCGCATACAATTGTAACTTGATTATTATCAATGTATCATAATAATGGCACAATAATATTTGAGAAAATACAAAAAAATTTATCTCTCCAATGGATCAATTTGATATGTTTTGAATGAACTACGGCCAGATGTTTATACAAAATTTCTTTGAACAAGTGATGATATATGTATATATGTATTCAATGAATGAAGTTGATAGCGGATCAAAGAAAAAGAGTAGATTAGCTAAAGCCGCATCACGTACGAGCCCAATTCCAAAAACGTGAGAATTATTTCTACAATCATACTAAATTGTTTATCTGCACCAAATCATTCACTAATATCAAATCTTGCCGCGTGCAACTCAATCTTCTTTATCTACTGTACATAAAATGAGTATTCGGAACAGAGTGTGAAGTCAATTAATGAAATGAGTTGTCTGTGTCACCAGACACAAAGTTGGATTTTCAATTGATTGAGTTTTGATTGTTCAACTGAAGCAATTTTTCAAAGTAATAATTCATTAGAAAACATTACCAATCGGCGTAAACTAATTTGAGGTTATAAATTCCGATGGGCCAAAATCCCGAATAAATTTATACCATCGTACCAAAAGCAGAGAAAAACCTCCTCTAAACATTCATAAAAATACTTAAATAATTTCATTTTTCTACTCATAACTTTTAGCGTCTTACAACTTGTTCTGCATACGAAACTACTACTGCTGCCATCTACAGTTTAAATTAACCTTTCAATCCACCCGATTAAATGGCGCGACGGAGGATAAGCAAATGGAGTTGTGAATCGAACACATTCGAAAACACCCGAAGACTACACTTCGGATGAAACGATCCAATACACATTGCATACAAGAAACACACACAACCACACATTATCATTCTGCTCCTGTAGAAAATAACTTTACATTAGGACTTCACGGACAAAGACCTACGCGACGACGACGGGTCTCTCCGTTTTTATATCCCACACACTGTTTCATCATTACCCTGTGTTGTCTGTCAAATTTCTATTTGTTTGAGCACAAACTTGCACTGATATTTTCTTTCCATTAAACGTTCTGCAGTTGTTTTTACCATTAAAATGTTCCCAATATTCCGAATAGCAACACATAAATAAACTTTTTTGTCTTCGCCATTGCGTAGTTGAATTAATTGAATATGTGTAGGGTACATTTATCTATACGTATATGATATCTGTACGTATATGTGAAAATCGTGAAATCACAGAAGACAAAACGAGAAAATATAGTGTGCTGTTTCATTAATTACAATAGTGGTTGCAAAAAAAATAATCAAAATAATCAAAATCCAATTTAATTTATGATGTACTGGTGCTAAAGGAACAGTCAACAATTATGTGACAAGGTGTTGATTGGTTTGTGACAATTGTCATTTAACCACATGAAAGTATTAAATATAAATATTGTCTCTTGACGACTTGACAGAGCTCATAACCTCAATAATTGGTTTGTTAAAAATCCTTTAAAATATTGTCATGTCAAGTCGTCTATTACTGTCAATGATACGTTGACTAAAAGCGCTCAGCGCCATTTCATCATTGCACAATTGGATCTACCAGATAGAAGCAGTTGATTTTAAATCATAAATAGAATGGGCAACTGCTTAAAGAGTGGTAGTGGTCAGGACAATGCAACATTGCTGAACAATAGTCCTGACCCAGCAATTACAGGAAGTCTATCGCAAGATCCACTTGGAACACAATCTACGCCTTACAATGTAATTCTTCTTCTTCCTTTATTTTTCTTTCTTTCACAATGTTACATTACTGCGCAGAGATACTGAAGTGGAACGGAAAAAAAAACTCGATGCCCATAGACGATTGTATAACATTGTATTATTTTTTTTGCAGGAAATGGTCGATGCTCGATATCCGGTAATAGCAACTCGTGAACGACATACACGTTCGATAGAATCAAACATTGGACTAGGACTTGGTCATGGTATTGGCATGACAACAACTAGTGGACGGAATTTAGTCAATTCAGCTGTGATTAATGAAGAGGAACATCAAGTACGAATTGCCAAACGCATCGGACTTATACAACATTTACCAACACGTGAATACGACGGTGCAAAGAAAGGCGAATGTGTCATATGCATGATGGAACTGACAATTGGTGAAGCTGTTCGCTATCTCCCCTGCATGCATACATATCATGCTGTATGCATTGACGATTGGCTTTTACGTTCTCTTACATGTCCATCGTGCATGGAACCTGTTGACGCGGCACTTATTAATTCTTATCACCCTACGACTTAGTGTGTTAATTAATATCATTGATATATGAGAGAGTTTGAATAATGGGAAACTTCGGCTGTGGCCGTACGCATATTGTTCTATATATTACTCGAGGCTCGGGAAAATCATAAATATGCTTGAAGCAAGATAATGTTGAAACTTATCTACACGCAGTGTGCAGATAAAGGACATATATACATATCGTCCTTTTCTTTTTCAAATAGTATCTTCAACCCAAAAACAATTATGTAAATGAAAACGATACATCACATGTTGCTATAATAATGTTGTCTCGAGTATCTCCCCACCCAAATAATATAACATCACATTACTCCTTTCGGCGGCTTTGCTTGATTATAACTGCTACAATTTATTGGGTTTAGATATAGTACGAATGAAAGGAGCGGAGCTGTGAAATAGTGATTTGTTGATTACAAAAAAAATGAATTCATATATATATAGATATATATATATATATCGATCTATCGATCTATTAGGTATACATATTTGATTAGAAATTTAATACAAATGATATGATTATTGATTAACGAATGCATTATTTCATTTCCTTTATTGATTAAGAAAATTGTACATAATAGCAGTGTCTATACACTATTTACATTCATATACGTTTGATCGTACAACATTATGAGAAAATGTGGGAAAATGAAGCTTTCAAATTTAAACTTTGACCAAAAGCGCCACCGATCGGTAACGTCCAATTCACTATCATATCCACACATAACCTCAATATTCATGAATAGCATATGCATAAATTCGTTCATCATTCGCACTAACTGGTCCTGAATCAAAATTTCGCGCGCATAGTCGAATTTGTAGATTAGTTCAAGAACAGAATTGAGAAGAATTCTCCATATTTCACATTTTCATTTTTACTATATTCATTCCCCCTCCCTTTACTACCCAATTGTATCAAATATGGAAGGCCAACTGCGTAATTGACATTGAGTGCCCTCTACACGGCCTTAGCCTCAAATTCCATATGAGAAAAATACATAACATCACAGCGAAGAAGCGTATCACTGAGAAACACACACAGTATAACCGTAAACGGCAGTAGCCGCCTCCAGGATAATCCCTTCGCTGTAAGGGAGAGAGAAAAAAGTGTCCATGAGACGCGACAAAAACAACAAAAATCAATTGAATATTCACGTTATTTGTGTAACTCAATATTGGAAAAGACTCGACGTTTCTTTGCATATTGATGTGAGGTGTGTGTTTTTATTAACCACCATTTGATGTAGGCGTAAATCACCATGGTATACCTATAAATTTTATCTTATTACTTCAGTGACGACAGCGACGAAGTTTGTTTTTGATCAACGTCAACGCGCGCTGTGTATTAATGGCTACGTAAATGAATTTTTTTACGTCAATATATTGGAAATTATAAATTCTAGAGTTATGGAAAACGGTTGGAAATTGAAGACAAATGTATTTTTAGTAAGAATAAATTTTGATCAGTGACAAATAAAGTATTTTTATATGATGTCGGCCGCTTCATACGGAGCGTCACCTAAGAGAAGGGATTTGTCCGTCCAAATTTTATACCTGGCTATTGTCAACATTTTACTGGTATTCAATGGGACTATTGTGCATGGTCTTTATGATGGACTCACACATTCAGCGATGAATACTAAGGAAAACGGACAGTGTCCCGTGGAATGTGCCTGTTTAGGAAATGTAGTTGATTGTGCTGGTTTGCAGCTGGTTTCACCACCAAATGGGCTGCCTCCATGGACAGAGACACTGTGAGTATTCCTTTTTTTCTTTTTTGTTGTAGCAGTAGGTTTCCTATTTTAGAAAATACGCTAGGTAGAACTTTTTTTTTTCCTTTTGAATTGAAGAATAATGGTGTTTTATTCAATGATTTCAGTGAACTGAAGGATAACAGTATAAATAATTTGGAATTTGATGCCTTAGTGCACCTTACAAAACTCCAAGAATTGTAAGTTATTGATGAATATAAATTTATTAATTGATTAATAATTTTGTCATTGCTTCTCGAGTTTTTATCTATAAAATGTATTGAATTGCATTGAATCATGTGAACGTTATCTGCAAAAAATACCAATCTTATTATCTTGCAGAGATATAAGTTCCAATAAGCTTCAGGATAACTTTACATTTGTGCTGCCAGACTTGCCACAACTAAACACTCTTAGAGTTAATAAGAATTTATTGAGGCGTATACCAGATCTCTCATCGTTTGGAAACTTAACGCATGTTTCTCTGTGAGTACGAGAGGAGATGCTCAAAAATTGGAGTGTAAATTATTTTCTTCATATTGATGAATACAAATATATGTTTTATTTTTTTCTTTCTCTCGTAGATCACATAATTTTATAGATAACATTGATGGAGCAACATTACAGAAAATACCACATCTTCAGAATCTTGATCTTGCCGGGAATTCAATAAAAGTATTGAAACGTGACTCGTTTTTAGCATCCAATCGTCTGACGAAACTGTAAGTGAACATAAAATGAATGTAATTGCAAACAAATATATAATGGCAGTAGCATTTATTTCAATATTTATCCATCTCAGGAATTTAAATTCGAATGGACTTGTTGATATGGAGCCAGGATGTTTAGACAATCTAACAACACTGGAAGAATTACGTATTAATAAAAATAACCTCGCACGCTTGGTGAAAGATGTATTCGCAAATTTGAAACAACTTCAGTTACTGTAAGTACGAATTTTTGAATTTTTATGCGCGTAATGATTGTACTATATTAAAAACATGGAAATTGTTTATTACAGTGAATTGAATCGCAATGAGCTGACGCAAATTCAAGGACTGAGTTTGAAAAATTTGACGAATTTGCAAAAATTACGATTAAAGAAAAATAAAATTGCAACCCTTGATGACGGCGCGTTTTGGCCACTACGAAATTTAGTTTTACTTCAGATGGATTATAATATGTTGACAGTTGTGAAAAAAGGGGGACTATTCGGACTTGATTATTTACGAGAACTCACGTTATCCCACAATCACATTACTACAATTGAAGAACAGGCATTGGACTTATGCAAAGAAATTCGTGAATTAGATTTGTCCTATAACAAATTAACTTCCATAGATCACAAAACATTCGAAAATCTTGAGAAATTAGATAAGCTCAAACTCGATCACAATCGAATTGCGTTCATTGCTGACGGCGCCTTCAATAATACACCTAATCTGCAATATTTGGAATTAAATTTCAATAGAATATCTTATATGATTGAAGATATTACAACAGGACCATTCGTTTCACTCCATCAATTAATAAAATTGGGATTGGCGTCGAATCAAATCAAATCTGTAAATAGAAATGCATTTGGTGGCTTAACCCGCTTAGAGGAATTGGATCTCCTGGGAAATAATATAACAAGTATTCAAGAGAATGCGTTCAGTCCAATGCCCAGTTTATCAACATTAAAAATGAATACCGGCGCGCTTGTTTGTGATTGTGGACTTCAATGGTTGAGTGTATGGTTACGAGCACACCGACATGATGATGCAAATGTACGATGTGGATACCCCCATTGGTTGAAGGCAAATCGGTTAACAGAATTACATCATGCCAATTTCACATGTGACGAATTTCCAAAACCACGAATTATCGAAGGGCCTAATAGTCAAATGAGTATCAAAGGTGATAATGTAACATTAACATGTAAAGCCTCAAGTACCGCAGATACGCCATTAAATTTTACTTGGAGACATGAAAATGTTGATTTACACAATGCTGAAGTTGAGACTAATTCAAGTTCTTCAAGTACGGGCATAAGAGAAGCCACATCGTTTTTACATCTACTCAATGTGAGTCACACTGACGCCGGAAGATATCAGTGTATGGTGGCAAATACATTTGGTACATCGTATTCAGCTAAGGCCAAAATTAGTGTTCACATATATCCATCCTTCTCAAAAACTCCACGCGACTTTCGCGCTCCCGCTGGAAGTACAGCGCGTCTTGAATGTTCAGCTGATGGCCGTCCACCGCCACAAATAGCATGGCAAAAAGACGGTGGTAATGATTTTCCAGCAGCCAGAGAAAGAAGAATGCACATGATGCCTACTGATCCTGTGCTATTTATTGTTGATGTGAAAACAGCTGATAGTGGAGTATACTCTTGTACTGCACAAAATCTTGCTGGACTTATTGTTGCTAATGCAACATTAACCATTCTCGAAGGACCATCGTTTGTCAAGCCTATGGAGCATAAAAATATTGTTGCTGGTAGTTCAGTTGTGCTTGAATGCATGGCAAGTGGCTCACCACGTCCAAAACTAACTTGGAAGAAAGATGGTGCAGCGTTGCAAGCAACTGAACGGCATTTTTTTACTGCCGAAGATCAGTTACTGATAATTGTTAACACAGTAACATCTGATGCTGGCACTTATGAATGCGAAATTAGCAACTCTCTCGGACGTATTGTTGGTGTTTCGCGGCTAACGATCAATCCAGGTGAATTAAACTTTATTGAATTACATATCGAGCATTCCACATTAAATCAGATAGTTCTACAACGGAATTTTTAATTCTCCGAAAGAACTTTCGTTGTATTCTACTTATTAGAACATTTTTATATGAATTCTTCGCTCACATTTTGCAAAAACATATGGGGAATTGACACATGCATCATTACATCATAACTTTTTTCATTTTTGCGACAAAAAAAAGTTAGATTTTTATGTATAAATCTCCAACTAATTACCGGAACGCAAAAATATATTGTTATTCCCTCGTCTAATCAAACTACAATTGTGAACGAATTTTCATAGTGTATTGATAGTAGAGAATGCAAAATTATCAAGAAGTAACGAAGATTAACTATCAGATTCGGCGTGGGATGCCCCTGGATATATATGAACAAAGTAAATTAATAAATACGAGGAATTTTTTTAATTTTAGCGCCATCAGCAATAGTTAACGACGATGACGTTCTCGGTCTTATTATAATTACTGTCGTCTGCTGCGCTGTTGGAACCTCTATAGTTTGGGTTGTCATCATATACCAAACTCGGAGGCGCATCAATGCAGCGCAAAAGATAAATGGACAAATACCTGTCAAAGCAGTAAAATCTCATCCAATTGATGGGCAAACGGCACAATTATATCTTGATTCAAGTTCACAACACAGTAAAGATAGTGGTACAGGTGATAGCACGAATCCCAGTAACGATCAGCTTCAACTTTGCTTACCTGGTGTGTATCTTTATTATAATTTAAATTTTCTCTTGAAAATTCATCATCAACACGTATTTTATATTATATGATTCATTCATCTTCATTTTCATTTTTTGATACAGAGGAAATTATTACCTGTGCTAGTAACAGTGAAGAAGAGTCTGCTGCGATCAGTGGTGAGGATCCATTGCTGCGATACACAAATCATCAACGAACTATTGAATCAGGTAGTATACCGTGAAAGTAAAAAAAAAACAAAAAGAAAGAAGAGTGTGGATGAATTGTATGTGTGTGGATACAATCGTCAGATAGTGAATATATTTGTGAGTGTGGGCGGAAGTTAAAAGAGAAAAAAAAACATAGTATTAACAGATTCGATTTGTGAAGTTTTACGAGGAACAGCTTAGCGTGCTTCCTCCAATCACAAATCGATTCATTGATCAATTTAGCCTCATGGCAACATCGATCGCTCAGTATTAGGATAACGATAATTACAAATGAACAAAAGAAAAGAACAATATAACACATAGAGAAGAGTTGGGATAAGAAATAAGCTTTGTACGAATATTGGAAATGAAAGTTATAGAGTTGATGAACAAAAAAATTTTTGACGACACAGTGTATATACAATAGATATAAATATATATTGGATTAGATTAAGCGGGCCATTTATTGATGTTAACGAATCATGCGGCTTCAATACAAACAGCATACAAGAGATCCCGCATCTATAAAACATCAGCCTTTTTGTGATAGATATTTATTTTAGTGGTAAGCCGGCTTCAAGGTTATTTATAGCATAGTATTTCGAGAATGTGTCTCTCGGTTCCATAGTACTGACATTCATAGTGTTTTTTAGTTTTCATTTTCTTCGGGTTGAAGCACTAAAGTGCGCATTTTGGAATTCATACTTTGTCGAAAGGTCTTCCTTGACATGTTTTTTTTTTCTGTCGTTATTGACAAACACCGGTGAAATATAAAAACTGTGAAGAAAAAATAATTAAAAAAAATTGATGATAATAATGATGATGATAATAATAATAGGTATTTTCAGTCAGTTACTTTGTATTGCTCAGCAGAAGTATGGGTGGTATATACATCACCCAACCACTAGTATATGTCGCAACTCAAATTTGAGAAACTGCGACTTCAACAATCCGTAGTATTATACAAATTTTAATTAGAAAAACACATTAAGGATTTTGTTTCTTGTTGATTATTTGCGTTGTTCAGAACTATATGCCAATCATTTTCATTGGTGACTTTGCAAAGCAAGCCTTGTATATATAGATTTCAATATTTTTTCTTCTTTTAAAATACGCATTGAATAAGGAATATATTCGTTGATATAAATTATTGGAGGATCCATTGAATTCCCACCAATATTATCTCCCTCAAGTTCAACGTTGCCTTTGTAATGCAAAGAAGTGTCTTGATAAAATCGTTTAGGGACTAATATTTCAAAATTTCAAGTGTCTTATTGAAGTGAAATTGTAAAAATAATTATTGTTGTTTTTTTCTTTTTTTTGGCATATAAAACGTTGATATATACAAAACGATGAGAGGCTTAATATTTAGCGGTTTTCAAGTATTTGCTATAATTAAATGTGAATATTATTGTAACGAATTATAACAAATGTGTAATTTGTGTATGCATGTATGAGTAAAAGAAAATGAAGAAGAAACAATGTTAAATTAAATCACAAAAGAATACAGTGTTTTTATTTCATTATATCAACTAATAATTAATTCAGTTAGCATAATATCATGCATCTAAAATTCATTGAAAGTCTATGAGCTTATACAATAAACAAATTAAAAGGAACATATGAGGTCGTTTTGATGATTTTTACTCCAGGATTATTTATAAATTTTTTTAGCGACCTTTCACTCCATCCAATTTTGTGAGTTCAATTCACAATACATCATTCTATACAAATTATCAATTGTAATTTTCCTAAATAATAATAATATTGTGTAATGACACATAAATACTTTGGTACTCTATATATCATGCTATCGAGTTCACATCTTTGCTGAACAATTCATTATAAGCAGAAAAATAGTCGTTATTGCAATAACGTCTAGCATTGATGACGACAGAAAAAAAAAAGTTTATATAAGAGTATCACAAAGTTTTCGTCGACTTTTTACAATTGTCAAAATAATCTTAGATGACAACTGACCTAACGTCATCCAAAAACTTCACATACATCCACATCATACTGATTTAAATTTATACACATACATCTTACATCAATACTTCTCGGAAAAAATTCATTCTTGCTACATTAAATTATATTACTCAATACTTACAAATAAAATTCTTCCATCTATTCACATTCATATAAAATATCATGGAGATGGCTGAAATTGAGTAAGAGCATTTACACAAATTATTGAATATCATTTTTTGTATGACATCACATTGAATTGTCGATGTATCCACTCCATTCGTAGGAAGTATCACAATTTCCACTGTTCTCTCGTATTCAACTTCAACTCTTTACCCTCAATGAATCGTATAGTAATATCTTATAATTTTATCGGATACATTAATCTTTCCGAATTGTACATAGCTCAAAGGGTAATTCCATGTAAAGATTATTAGAACAATCTTTTGTGATTTCGTGACAAATGCAATGAACACACTCACGCAATCTCTAGGACCAATAAATAATGATAGCGGTATTAGTGATGATCCATCGACACGAGAATATCTTCCATTAACATAAAGTTTTTGCGTTTGGTAATGCATTAAATATTAATATTGACCGAGTATTATCACCAAATGAACATTGCAAATAAGAGAGCGTTGTGATTCTTCTTTCAGTTAACTGTATAAACGCATCGGTGTAAAATGTTGCAATATCTAGTGGCTATTTCCGTTTAGACAATTAATTTGCTATATCAAAATGACATTTGGCTCTAGTATTAAAAATAATAATAATGGTGATAATTATCAATCGTTGCTCATATCCTTGAGTTCAGTGTAGGCGATGTGGTTTCGATATGCATTTGCTGCCGAACCTCCAGATTTTCTCATATTTGGCATTGTCGATGGAACTGGTGTGTAGTAGTGACGTCTTTTATACACGACCATTCTGTAAATGAATTCGAAACAGATGATGATTGATTAAAAGTGATAAGCAACAGATCTTAAGATTACTATGAATACGATTTCCACTTATTGAAGGCAATTAAAAATGGCGAAGAAGGAAAAATATGTAATAAATATATTAATAATAATAATGATACGTGTCAGAGCAGAGACTCGACGTCTCGGGTAATTACGTCCTTGGGTATCAAACTATACTGACGAGATTGAACAAGGTCTCCTCATATTTTACTTCCACATATAATTTGCTAAGAAACGACCGTTAGCGACACGCAGCAACATCCAAGTAATAATGTTTATGGCATTATAAGCCAATTTAATATTGACTCATATGTTTTGATATCATCTGTATGATTCGTGAGAAACTAAGTATATGAATGATTCCATCTGTTGAACGGCAATTTGAAATTCCAAGAACTAACTTATATCTTTATGGTATCATTGGAGGAGATCAACATTAGTATCCCTGTTTTTTTACAGTTATTTCCTATTGTTGTTCTGGTTCAGTAGTTTTGTGGGCGGATCTTGCTGGATATTTGCTTACTTATCTCACACTTTGTTACTGGGTAAATAGTAATAATTAAAAAGGAAATTATTATTATCTGTTGGATAATGGAAACATTTTATTGTAGGAATTACGCATGGTTCATTAATGACATCCTTTTTTTATTGAAGCAATTATCAACAACTAAAAGGAATGTACTTAGGATTATATTTGGATATATTGTTTTTTTTTCAGGTAAAAAGAAGAGGGAAAAACACTATCATGCTCTCTATTTTATCATTATCAAATATTAAATACTGTCAATACGCCCCGGTAATAACATTCATCAGAAAAATAGAATTTACTATATAGTAGCATGTAAATAACAATAACAAATAAAAATATAAAGCAGGTTATTGAAGATGTAAAACCAAAAAAAAAAACAAAATTGGAATGGTGGACAATAATGTTAATGATGTAAAAATACTTTGATCGAAAACAAACCAGAAAAATAGCTACCATTCACATGATTATTATATATAGTTATACGATAAGGCACACATCAGAGAAAAAAAAAACGTCAATGTCTTTTGAAAATAAAAACTAGGTAGAGTACGAGGGCCTATGTATACATTACTGTGATACAAAAAAAAACTTTGGGAAGTAAATTGGCTTATGGCAAGCCTCGTGGTGCACATGACTAGATGAAAAAATCTACCGAACTGGCCACTCGAAATTATTATGTTACATATGATCTCAAAATCTAACTGATTGTATCATTTCTATTCTATCTTCCTCTTGTTCTTCTTTTCTTTTGTTCTTTTTTGTTCGTATGTGTTGTATAGAATAATATTTACAGTAAGGCATGCTGTTGTAAAAAACAGCGCACATATAGGCATGCAATTGAAATGATATTGTTCTTAACAGGGTAATTTTGTTAGGAATTAATTGAAGTGGATAAGTTG
The DNA here is from genome assembly GCA_030523045.1 of Meteorus cinctellus. NCBI lineage: Eukaryota > Metazoa > Arthropoda > Insecta > Hymenoptera > Braconidae > Meteorus > Meteorus cinctellus. The sequence continues at coordinate 172,422 of JAPYZF010000274.1, read as the reverse complement.
TCAAGTCTCGGGCAATCGATTCGTTATTATATATGGTCGAAATAGTTGACTGTTGCAATTGCAGATATTGTTGGACGAAGTAGGATGCAGAAGAGGACATTGTGTGAGTGTATGTTACCCCATCGAGTCTCTCGCTCATAACTTATAACAAAATATTAATTTATATGCATTCCATTCAACAATGAATGTGCATTTTTGTGACAATAAAGATATTGTTCTGGAACTCGTCAAACCCACAAGCTTGATAAATATCTGAAACAAAAAAAGAGACAAAAAATTATGCAGTAGTTATCAAGGTATAATTCAACATTGATCAATAATTCATGTATGAAATATTTGTGTGGATTATTATTTACCTCACCCGATGAATCCTGCTGCAATTGATATGAGAATGGCAAGGAAGCCAGTCATCATTTGGCCAGCAGTTGAAACTTTGCTACCGGCATTCAATGTGGACGGTCGTGATTCATCAGCCGTATTATCTGGTTCAAAATGATCAACTGCTGTCAGCCGATCACTGTATTTATCAATTAAATCCATAACAACGCCATTGGACCAACCAAAACCTAGTTGAACTTCATACTCTCCTCCTGTGCCACCACCACCGGATACGGTAGCATCATACTTTCAAAACAAATAAATTTAAACGATAATAATAAATCACAATAATGTATCTTGGTGGTGGCATGTGCGGTTATATATAGACCCTTACCTTTTCATACATGCAATGAGTAACGTTAAACGCTCTAAAATTACTCCGCACCCATCTCTCACTCAATTCATACGCCAATCGTTGGGCCCATGCGTCCCCGCTATTGTCCAATGACATTATGACAAAATACTGCAACGGTGGCCAAGCATTTGGATAATCCCATTGCTCGGTCGAGTGCTCGAAAGAAGTTGGTATACCACCAACATAAAACATCATTTGATTTTTTTCTAAATACTTGAGTACTCTGGCGACATAATGTTCCCGTTTTGTAATGTCGAAACAATTCGTCCACAGTGGTAATACATTTGTTGGATAGAAGTAGTCACGCTTCTTATCGTTTATTATATCATAATCTAGCCAAGCGCCAACTTCTTCGTGCCAAAGAATAGCATCAACAGCTAATTTCCAATCTTCAGATATCTTTCTATATTCTGCCGCTTTCGTTAAATTGCCCATTAATTCGTTGAATTCCGCTAAGAGTATAGCGTTACGATAAATAATCGCATTTAGATCAACCGGAATGATAGATCTTGTCTTGAGATTGGTGATATTTCCTAATTAATTATGAGCATATGAATTTATTTATTGATTTTTTAGGTTCGAATTTTTTTTAACTGTCGTGCAATGAAGATAAAATATGTTTTGATTTGGTAGAGACGCTTACCCACGTTTGTTCCATTATTTATGAACCAGCGACTAGAGAAATCCCAACCAGACTCAGCAGCAGTTTTGAGCTCTATAAAGTAATTGTCTTTTTCCTCATTCGTCCGGAAGTACTCGCTAGTCGAATAGTCCTCGCTGCAAACGTTAATTCCATTAAATAAGTGAAATCCCAGACAGATGGAGAATAATTGTACAATTATGCTTCCAATTTAACTGTTTTTGTTTTGAAGAATAATTTTTTTAATATTTATTATTCACGTGCCTGTAAGATTCTGGTCTCGGTCCTTTTGAATTTTCACAATACCTCGCTAATGTATAATTACGATTATCTTTTCCAATTTGTATTGTTCTATTTGTCATCCAAAAGTCAAATTCCTTTTCCAAGAGCCATAAATTTTCTTTCAGCCAAGCGTGGTCATTTGTTGCATCGAGATAAACCTTCACCATTGGCACCAACATCGGCGGTTGTGATCTCATAGAATAATAAATTCTTCCACCATTTGGTATAAAACCAATTTTATGAACTACTGATACAAAATTTGTCAGCATACCACGAACTGTTGTGTACATTTCAGATAATAAAAGACCTTTAATGATCCAATACGAGTCCCAATAATAAAATTCGCGAAATCTACCACCAGGGACAATAACTGGATTTGGAACATAAATAATTGAATACAGATCTTCATTTATTCTCACATCATCTTTCATTTTTCTACCGAGCAATTTCCATATATCATTTAGATCTGATGCATATTTTCTCAATTCCACATCTCGTACTTTACGCAAAAACTTTGGCTCTTTTCGCCAGTCCATGGGCACCCAATCTTCAAATTCTGAACCAGCTGGATCGAAATTTTCTGTCACAAAACGTGCAACATCTTGGCGCGTTGGACTTTCTTCAGTTTCATTCATCATTTTACGAAATAATTTCCATATCACAGGCGCTGCATGTTTCATTTTCATATCGACAAATGTTTTTGAATCTCCATAAATTTCAGCCATTTGTACTGTATGTAATAACTCTCCATGGCAATAGATATCACTGTAATAATAATTTTTCTTTTATAATTTCAAGTACATTCAGTTGACGTTTTGTGCATAAACATTTAAAACATTGGATGCGCGTCACATACATATATAAATACAGACGTCTCTCTCTTTTTTTTTTACTTCCTCCACTCCCACCCATTCAACAATATTCTTCCGTGTATAGATCAATGCCGGTCATGAGATTAAAATTAGATTTCTAAACGTTTTCTACCTCTTTTTTTTTGCTTCATAGATTTTTATTTTTATGTATCGAATCGTCACGGAAAATCACGGCGGAAATAGCAAAACTGGCGCGTGCAACGACCTTGAATATATATTTATGACAGTCAGTGATCACAATTGTGCGATAAAACATCATAAAAGTTGGGAAGAAAACAGAAAAATTATAACAACAATGTAAAAAAAAACATTGAGATATACAGAAAAATAAAATTTAATTCCCGTTTAAATGATAAAAATTGATAAAATATTATGACATCTCATCAAGATCTGTTTTTTTTTTGTCAATATTGCAAAGTAAAATCACTCTGTTACCGCAAAACAAAACAAAAAGTAGTCACACTTGATGTTAGAATGTCACGATATGAATTTGTAAGCGCACAAATTGCCCTTGGACAAGATAAAATTTGAAAAATGTGTAACCAAGTGACAAGAAAATATTGTGCAAGTCCGTTCACAATATATAAACAAAATTTAATCATAAATATAAATGTCAATAAATTATTGATCAACGAGTATCACATTTTTCTATTTCAATTGAATTCGTCACGCGCGACGGCTATGAAGAGAAAAAAAAGTAAATAAGTAATCGCATATATTTATATGACATATACAGTGAAAATATATAACAATTGGGCAAAAAATAAAAAGAAAAAATTGAGACAGAGAGAAACAGAGAGTAAGACGAACGGGTATAACGGTCGGCGACTTGGCCACGATGATTGAAGTCTCTAGCGAAGGGGCTCGTCCTTGGTCTGATTCCCGTGACACACCCGCAGCGCGCAATCCGCAAGTTATTCTTTTACAGCATACACACGTTGCTTTTGTCCGACGCGGAAACACGTGAGACAACGTCAGCGTTTTAGCGATTGTAAACGCGCGCGTGTGTCCGCACTGTCTATGAAAACTTCGTTGATTATATTTGCGCGCGAGAGTAATATAGATATATTTTGTCTACGTGGGATGTATAAACTAAGTATATGAAAATTGGTCGTTTGGTTGAATGCGTGTGAGTATGGAGGGGAGTAATAATGAGAGATTAATTGACAATGCATTTCATTGGATATATAAGAAAGGAAAATGACAAAATAAAAAATGAAAATATAAAATTGAGAGGTTCGGAATTGTTTTTTTTTGTTTGTTTTCCTTTTTTATTTAGACTTACCTAGAGCACGGTGGTTCTGTTGCTTGAGATGTCGCAGCATTGTCTCCAATATTTATTGCTGCAATCACGTGTGCCACTTGCAGTACAATAATCAAGCAGCACAATGTTGGTATTAATTTGAAAATATTTGTTGATTTTTGTCGCAGCATCGCGTCTCCGCGTATTATTTGTGTATACATTTAAATAATACTTTTCTTTTCTTTTTTTTTTCAATCCCAAATTCTCTTGTGGTTAATAATTTATTCAGTATTTTTTTTGTTCACTTCGAATTCTTCTATTATGTTATTTTTTTATTATTTTGTTTTCCTCTTCTTTTGTCGTTATTTTAATTTGTTTATTTCAATAACACAAACTTTTCAGTTATTTTGTTGCTATTTATTTTTCTCTCTATCTCTCCGCGACAATTCATATGCTGTATATGTATAATTAATCAACTATATGTATATAAATATATGGATATATATTTATATTTATAATTTCTCTTTATATATTTATACTCTTTTGTTTTCCTCTTTAATTTATATCTTCGTTTTCTTGTATTTTGTATTTTTTTATTTTTGTTTTTCTTTTGTTTCTTTTTTCCTTCTTTCACAATAAATAAAACTTTTAGTGCGCTAATTGGCACTGAGGTAGTTCAATGTCTGTAATATTGTTTGAGTGAAAAAAAAAAGGAGAGAGAGTGTGTGCGCGCGTTGATTGCGTGATTGACGTTAGATTACAATAAAACAACACCAAGAAGAAAGTTATTGTAACGCTCATGGTGTGTAAATAATTTTCACATATATATGTACATATATATGTATGAAAAAAATATTTGTTGAAGGGTCACTACGAACATCTTACTTTTTGGTAACAGGGTGATAATTAGGCCCCGATGATTTGCGCAGTTTGCGCAACGATTTCAACTCCTGTAGCGCCACATTACTTCTGAAATTCAATGTGAAAAACAAAAATTACGATTTATTAATCCCTTTTTTCTAATTTTATTTCGTCTATTAATTTACTTCATTAATTTGTTTTTTTTTTCAAATAAATTGATATTTAAAATACAATAAGAATTTATAAAGAACAAAAATTTATTCATAAATTTTGATCCACGAGATATGTTCGTGTGCACGATGAGTAACATAATAATCTTGACCGTGAATTTACCGCATCTGATTGTGAATTATCAGTTACGTTTTTCTATCCGTCATTCTGTTACACACACCATTAAATCTCACTAAAAGATGTATATTGTCGTTAGTATAACGACACAGCCGTTCAAAAATATTATTTTTGTTTCTCAACAAAAAAAAATCATAATGAATGCCAAATAAAGATATATATATGAAGCAACACAAAGTTCAACACACAACGATGATAGTTTCGTTGCTTCGTGATTCTATTCACGGCATTCAATGAGAGATGTTTTCTGTTTCACGGCTCCTGGCGCGATTCCCGCTTGAAAATAGCTAAGCACTTTTTTTACATTCGCCCTACACCCAAATAGCAGGACACGATGTGTCCATACACACGATGACAATAATTACTGTTTCAATTTCCAGATTGATTGTGAATTTTATAAAAAATTCTTCGACAGTTTAAATGATAATAAAAATATAATAAATAATTGAAATAAAATAAAAAGAATTTTTATTATTTTCTCTTTTTCTTTTTCTTTTCCCGTCTCACAACTCAAAATAATTAATTTCATTGAAAAATATTATTGTTGATAAATTAACATCCTCATACCTGCCGGTAAACTCAATAATTGTTATCAATTAAACAACCGTGTTATGTATCGAGCTGAAACGTTTCGATAATGTTGAGTGAGTGGAAATCCACACAACAATACGTACAATATCACCTCCTATCGTGGCTAGTGCTGACTCGCGACTGACGCGATACAGGTCGCAACTTTTATTTGCGACGAGTGAGATAGAATCACTCACCGCTGCGTCGTCATCGTCGCGGTCCCTAGTCTATATATCATTGGTATAAGCACACAGAGGAGGCGTCATTTGGGTGAATATGAAAGAGTTAGGGAGTGGGAATTCTAAACATTTAAGAATATTAACGTAACGTAATAATATATAGATATATACAAAAGAATTGGATATAAAGATTGGCCCCGAAAGTATTTTGTTGAAAAACAATAACAAAACATTAAAAAAAAAAAAACCCCCAGCGAAATCATTGAAACTCTGTAATTATGTGAAAGGAATCACAATGTCATTTGATAATAATAGCAATGCAGTATATAAATTTAAAAAAATTCCATCATCAACAAATTATCTCACTCAAATGTGACAATGAGAAAATATTAAAAAACATCCGGTAATGTTTCAATCATTAGCAAAACTCTGATATAAAAACTTCAACAATTATCTCAATCCGAAATGAAAAAAACACTGCATCGTTGCAATAACAATTCATTACACATCAATCAAAATTATTTCATATGTTTTAACAATTAAATAATAAACAGAAAATTTATCAAAAAATAAGTTTAGTCCACTCATTAATACAAAATGACAGTCCAAGCTGTATAAATTCTAAAAAAAAATACCAATATCATCAGTAATTAAAATAATATTCTCAATGAATATGAATGAATAAAAAAAAAAAATAGCAAGGTGAGACACAATTCAAGCCAATGGCACAGTTGCATTCAATTATTTCACAAATAGAAGGTAACAAAGATAGTGCAGATGGCATATAAAATATCTTTAACTGTGTGTATGACTGCATATATATATAAAGTAATTTGTATTTAGCACTAGTAACAATAAATAAATAAAAAAAAAATTTTTAAAAACACATCTGGATGCGATAGTGTAGTGTCAAGTACATACAATTGTGGTCTAATAAAGTATTGTCTCTATGGTTAATCACACGTGACGACCTCGAGGATCCTCGTAATGAATTTTGCTTTTTCGCGCGACATAAGTTTGTGTGACGTATGGTAAAATACCGCACGAGATTGTAATAATCGATCGTGTGCTGTAGTATCGCAAGAGTCACTACGTATCAAGCAAGAGAGTGCGAAAATAATTGAAAGACGAAGAGAGTGAGAGTATAAGCGCGATAAAGAAAGTGTATAAAATATATAATAAGTGTAAGTGAGCGCGCGAGACTTGATCGAGCCCCCAACAATTCACGATTGTGATTGGTTGAATCGCTCATGCGTTTCCTTCACCACTCACCGTCACTGATACTTTTACGCCATATACATATGTATAAGTATCGTATGAGCGTAGTAGATAATATATCATATTGGTGAATATGACTTTCTCAATAAACTCAAACCGGTCGAGCGAGATAATGAGGAAAAAAAAAAAAAAAAAATTAAGTGATATTCATCATCGAATATTTTTCGTCATCCTAGCAATGACGTAGATACAAACCCAACTATAAATAATTTAATTTCACTTTCCTAGAGATACTACACGTGTTTATGATTATTTTTAAGAACAGCTCAAAAGTCACGTGGACAATATTGAAATATCTCAAATTAAAATCCAGTAAACAAATAATATTTATTAAACAATTAAAAAAAAAATTATCAATTCATTATTGATGTAATTATTGAATGCTATCCAATGACAAATGACTAATTGAAAAGATTCTCTGTCAGACACTGCGTCGACTTCATATATTTGGCACGAACAATATTCAATTGTGAAACAAAAATGTTCTTATGATATATAAATATATTTTGTTAATATAACAATGCAAAGAGGAGAGAAGAGAAGAAAAAAAACAAATTCTTTATATAAGTATTTGAAACCTTCCGTTGAAAAAGGGACAAAGTGGTCAATCAACGTGTGACATGTATTATTAATGTTGGTAGTGGTAGTTATTGGTATATAAACTATCATCTGTCTCCATTTTATCTATCCAAGTGACAGCAACGACCTTCTCTCTCTCGTTATTCTATTGCGTTACATATTTAATCGAATAAAGTGGCTATTGAACCATTTCGAGAGTTGAAGAAAATGTGCATGAAAAAAATCACCAGGCTTTGAGAGCATGATATGATGCCTAATGTTGTCACTTTGTTCACTACATATATAAATACAGTTGAGGGGGATATAGTGATTTGAATAATCCGACGCGTCGCTGTCAAAAGCGTTTAAACGTCAATCATTTAATTTGCTATTTTTAGCCGGAAATAGGTCGTGCAATCGTAGGGACAGGAATACGTATGGTCACTATAGACGACAAATACATTAAAGACACTACTCTTAACATTTATTGCATCAATGTGTAGATGTATACAGCGTGCGATTCAACACGTACACCATCACATGTGTATTATACGTATAATTCCTGATTGAACGCACTGATTACATATTTATTATTATATATATATATTTAATTATTACTGAAGAACGCGGATACAATGAATTATCAACGTTATTAAAACTACAAATGGCCGAGGGAGTTTAATGAGTTGAGTTATTGCTAATAATGATCATCCAACTTTACTATAGCTCAATACTTATTAATGTCTACTCATGAATAATCGAATCATTCCTTATCGTATTTATTAGTGCACAGATGTACATACGTAAGACAAAATTAATTTCTGCACGTGACTTAATATCATAATGACACAATCAAATAATTGTAGAACATAATGTGAATATATATATGTAACAGGGCCATTAGTATTATAATTATAATGTGGTTATTTCATACGTTTAAAACCGGAAAACTATCGATCAATGTCCCAAGGAATACCACATGTGCAAGAAATTATACAATTGTACGTGGTAAATGTAGACAAAATGTTGTGGATATTATGCAAAATGTGATGAATAAGTTTAAATTCTTGTGACTTGATGTACGGCCTCGTGTAATAAATTTAATACAACTGAGCGGAAAATTAAATTGGAAAATACACAGTTATTTTTGCGAAAATGTGAGACAAATATTGTGAGAAAAAAGAAGTTGAAAAGAAAATGAATATTATTGTTTTGACTATTATTATTCGTTTATCAACATTGGATATAAATAATAAAGTAGATGATATTTTCAAATGATACAGTGCAAGGCAACAGAAAGGAGTTCAAGAGTATGTGCACCTTATGGCGCAACTGTTGAGTTTTATTTCGTCAGCTTTCGCTACGAATACCGAAGCCAAATGCTATACCTTTCTTCTCTTGTCCTAACCATTCAACCACAACTAATTCTCCTTATTCGCCTCCCCCTAAAATCCCTTCTCTCTATCTTTCTACCAAGCCCTCACACTGTATCGTTTTATTGCAAGAAAAATTGAACAAATTGATAAATTACCATTGAGTTAGCTGATCGACCGTTGATTAAATCACTTTTCAAATTATCACACGGACTTTGAGTGCATTGAAGGTATAAGCGAGAAGATTGCAACTTCCTGCGATAAAAATGATTCTTTTATGATGTACATACACAGTCTTGTATAATGCACCATCCATGAACGTTTGTAATTCTTTTGTTTAAAACAACTGTGACTTGTGGAAAAACATGGCTAACAATATATCTTCATATAATTATGATGGAGAAGTGGCAGTTGTCATTTAAGAAAAATTGTGCAATTCAATAATGACATTATGTACCACGGGCCATTCTACTTATCGTTGATTAAAGTTTATAACGTGGTCGTTTGTCATGAAATAATGAATCGTTGTTGTTATATATAAATTTACCAAGGTCTTTATCACACTACTGCAGGGTGTATATAACTCAATGAATATTCATTAGTAATAAACATCAATTTACCTAACAATTATCTGTTGTCACATCCGTCTATCGATCACTTGTATTATTCAACACACAGACAAGTTCTTCATTAATGAGAATGAACAATTGTCAAACCACTTATAGTGCATCACTTGAATACCTACAATGACCCACCTCTTTGCGCCAATTAGTTGCTAAAATTATTGGCACTTTTTTATATATATTTTTACGAGCAATATATATATATCTATATGTATATATATATATATATATGAGTCTATGTAGATATGTTAACACAGATAAGATAAATATGAGGGATAATATACCAATTATACACTGATAACACTCCAACAATAACCGCCGTTTTTATTTGTCTTTTATCGCGAACACGACGATGCTAAAGTAACAACTGACTGAATGATAAAGGACTGAGGGCTGAACCCATGAACATGATGAGAATCAACTCACTGGCAATATAATGAACGTTAACGAACGGTATATGTCCGTATATATTGGTGGGACCATCGCATACCAGTAATGTGACCGGTGGCGATCCCTCAAGTAGCCTATTAACAGTTCGAACATTACTCATCGTCATCATGTGCGTATATTCAAAGATTGATAACCTGAAAATACCTTTACGAATATATGACGTCAATCGAGAGGCCTACGTGCAATCGCAAAATAACCGGTTTCTCAGTATATACATATAAACGTCATATATATATATTTTTTTCCCCTATTTTATTTTGTTGACTCATCGCCTGCGAGAATATTCGGCACTAACTCGAACTATTTGTATGTGAGTAGGTAACTAAATGTTTTCGAGGAATTATCAATGTCCATTTATGTTTTATCAATGGAATGTCTTTTGGTATCTTGTGATAATTCTAACGTGAAATATCAAATTTCACTTCTCATTAATGAATTCGGTTGTGAAATATAATAAGGCAGTTTTAGGATACTAAGGATCAAGTGAAATATTACAGTTGAAGTTGGTATAGAGAAGAATGTTGAGGAATGGAATAATTTTTGCTTGATGTGTAAAAAAAGTAAATTTGAGATATGTAAACAATTTTGGAACTTAAAGCTCTTCTTATTGCCCCAATAAGAGAAAGGAATTTGTGTCAAATTAAAATTGTCTATAGCTTACTATTATCTAATAGAATAGTTATAAAAAATATCTATCGTTCCATTAAAAATTATTTCCGATAGATAATTATTTTATTTTAACGAAATAACACGAAATTGAATTGATATAATTTGGAATAAACGTAACGTGTTATCGTTAGTTTTACCTTGAAGATTAATGATCAAGGGAGCTTTTCTCTATTCATAATTCATATATGATAGCATAATTATGTTTGGGAATACAAAGGTATTCCATGATAATAGAGATAACTCTAGTTACACAGGAATTTGTTGTATCCACATTGTTTCCCATGGAACCATTACTGTACAATCAAAAAAAATACATTAAAACTTTCATTGTTTACTGTATTTAAAAATGAGAGGAGTGAAATTGGCACTAAGATTCAACAACTCATGTTTGTTCACCTGAGAAAAAATTTAGTTATCTTTTCCATCGAACTCATTGTGTTAAGTGTATTGCTCATTTCGATAAGCTGTTGATTCTTCGTGCTTATCATCAGATAAGCTCTTCTATGAAAATTTATGAATACGTGCATGAAGAATCAATTTCTTCAATGCATTAATGAGTAATTATCAGACCCAGTCATTTCACTACGCTGTTTCTATTTGTGGCGGTCATAATAACTATACCACTCTCAATGCTCGCACCTGCATATTCATTTTCGTCTCATCAATTCAAAAATGAACAAATAATCACCGAAACAAAAGTGATTTGTCAAGTAGTGCGAACACAAATGAGAACAAAGAAAATGTGTCCTTGTAAAAAAACACAATCTCCACAATTCAATTGTGTTTTGTTACTTTCGAATGTATTCATAAACTGTAAGAAAACAAAAAATACAAATTTGACAAACTATTCATAGTCATATTCTTATACGGACGGGAATTATCAATTCAAAATGAACATCTAACAAATCATACAAATTTAAACAAACAAAAACAATCACAAAGAATATAATATACATTGTTTAACAATTATTACTCACTTTTTATCAAGCAATCGATATCGAACCAATTTCTCATTGATTACCCCACATACGTTACGCGTTGAGGGTTTATTATTAATCCCGAACTGAGATCGCATTCGTTGAAATAGGATATTGTTATAACGCTGGTGTGAATAATTCACAGGGTTGGCTGCTACTGCTGCACCCCGACTTTTTCGCGCAACTATTAACATGTCGCCAACAAAAAAACAGATGAACAAATGAGGATAAAAATTATTATTATTCTCTTGATTTATCGTTGATTGTCATCATTATTCAATCGAAATAATTCCATTGCACTGTTTCAATACAGTCATAACCCCACTTTTTTTCAAGTAACAAGAAAAAACAGAATTATTGATGAACAAAAAAGTGTCGCAATGTTTGGAATTATATCACAAATAATAATACGGAATTTTATTTTACGATTCACTGATAAAACTCACATAATCGTCTTATTCTATTTCTTTTTTTTTCTATGAATTGCGTTGGTTTATTAAATGAAACACCTACACTTATTATTCGGAGATTACACACAGATAATGATAGTCGTAATAGAATAATAAAACAATTAGATGGAATAAAAATGTCACTCCCTCAGTGTACACAAGTGGACTAAAAAGTGTCTCATGGCTGCGTTCATGTGTGCGTTGGCTGTTTCGAGAAATTCTGATTTTTTTACGTCGGTTTGAACAGTCGATTTTTCATGAATTCGACAAATCCCTGTGAGTCAATGTGTAAATGTGTATGAGGGGGATGCAGAGCTGTATTGAAATGTGAGGACTGTAAAATGGCGGATGTGTATTGGTGGATTCTGTAAGTACTGAAATTCATTGGCGGTTAATTAAAGCGCGGGTAATTTTTTGAATTTTGAAATGCCTGTTTACTTACCTGCATTTTTTTTTCGTATTTTTTGTTAATTAATTTGAGATGATATTGCTGCTATAGAATCGCAGGCAGCTAAATAGTTGAATGAAATTGTTATTTGATTATTATAATTTATTGATAATATGAGAGAGAAAATGATGGGGATAAAGAAGAAGGGATAGGATGAAGGATTGGAGAAGTTAAAGAGGAAGAATTGAAAACGAAATGAAAGCGCACAATAAATTTTACCATTATTAAAGAACAAGTAAATACACGAATTCACATTTTTCAAGCATTTTTTTCTGAATATTAATAATTTTAATAGCAGGGAAAAGCGAAATGAGGGGAAGTTTGATATAAGAATTGCTGAATTTACTGAAGTGATTATAAATTCTTTTCCAAACCTATTCTGTGATTTTTGGAAATTAAACCAGAGATTTATCGTCTGCAAAACATGAAATTTTCCAATAACACAACTAACGTATTTTGGACCAGCATTTTAAAGTGTATAAAAATTATGAAACCATTGGCGAGACTAGAACTTAGCCACAAATTTTTGTGCACAGCGAATGAACTATTTTTCTTATAGTGTGACAGAAGGCCAGAGAAAATTATTACCATGATCGTTATCATTATGATATTTATTTGTTGTAGGCCTTTAATTTATTACAAAAGAGGTCAAAGCAAATGAATAAGCATGAATAAAAATAATTGTTTGGTAAAAAATGTTTAATCACCCAAAAAATTAGGTGAAGATACACAAGTACTACATTATTATTTGTTCTCTAAAAATTATCACTGGACACCATCGAATGAATAATCATTAAAAAATTTATGCTTAATGCAAAAAAAATTTACAATTGCTTGAATAATGCTGATTAATACTGAACGGTCAACGCCACTAATCATAAGTGGTGCGCATATTCATTGAAAATAAAAAATTCCTTGTCGAAAAAACTGAAAACCGATTGAAAATTGTTTAAAAATTCCATTGTATAACAACAAATTGGTCGATATTTCAATAATAAATACAAGCGATATATATATAGTTCTATTAAGTTTGAGATGAAATTCACTTATAGTGTATATGTAATGGGTTGAAAAGTGAATGTATGACTTATGTAATAAACGGACGCAGTATATAATATGTACACGAAAATATATAGCTACGATGCTCGTTATGATTTTTTTGTACAAAATAACATGATCTGTTAATGATGATTGATCTGCTGTTATTTATATCCAAGTATAGATAATTTCAATGCATCATTTTATGAAGTTTTAAAATTTTTCCCAAACGTTGTTTCGCTGTTTTCATTCCTTTTCTCGGTTTACGTTCTGTAAAATATATTTTTAGTCAACGTAAAAATGCAAAAAAAAATATAAATACATGACAGAAAAATTATAAAACAAGGAAAAAATGAAAAATAATTATAACTCACCAACAGGAATTGGCGCTGCTAACTTTGCTTTGACGTCTTTCAATCTATTTGGGCTGGTTAGAATTGAATTGAAGCCACTAGGAAGTTCGGGCGGTTCAGTATTGTGTTTTATAGGACTTGTAACAGGATTTACTCCATTCACTGGTACTTTTTTCTTCGGTTTCTTCAATGGTCGCTTCGTGCCGGTCTATTAATAACAATAATATAATATTAAATCAACATGAAAATATGAATGACAATTTTTAAAATACATGTGGGCATAAACACACTGGATGTTTCGCTCGTTTTGCAGCTGCAGCTTCCAATCCCTTCTCAACCGAAGTTTTTTTTGCACCATCACGAGCAGGTCGATTAGTTTTCGGTAACAACGGGCCAACTCGCGCTTTAGGATTCCATGCCTCATCGACACGTCTCTTTCCACGGGGTTTAAAAATATATTCCTCATCATCAGAAGCGTCTAACGCTGGATAAACTACACGAAAAAATATCAACATTGTTAATAAATTCCTACTCATTAAATGATATAAGTTCATATAGACTTTGAAAAAAATAATTGACGTACTGAAATCTTCATCTTGATGGACTTTATCGATATTCTCAATTGATTGATCATCCTCATCCTCATAGTGAACTCTCCGAGTCGATTTTCCAGTTTTTTTAGTACCCTCAGAATCGTTAGAGTAACATTGCTCACTGATGGATAGCATCCCCGCAATCGCCTCACGCGTTGATGGTGAAGCCCTGCCAGAACTGACCGTTTTCAATTTATAAATACAAGACATCGATGAAATAAAAGTAACCCATTCGCTATTTTATCGAACAAGACTTCATTCCAACGTTACGGTATATATGTGAATGTGTGTGCATATTCATATCTATACACTTCATACACATGTTGTGTGTCGAGGAGGTGGAGAAAAATTATCAGTTACATAATCAACTAGAATATGGTGTGACTGGCTGTCAATAATGTATACTTACCCAATGGGAGGTGGATTTGCTGGTTGATTCTGTGCGGCTATCGACGGTGTCCTTAAATGAACAAAAACAGGTATATATATATGGATTGCAAATTACGAAATTTTGCATTGATGCGACACTGCGCAATGATTAAAAAAATTATGTCATTTACCCAGTGTCTATCCGCGTACCAGTCGAAGATAGTGTATAAGCCGACGCTTTCAAGAGCTCCTCTATACCATTTTTCGGCGCTTCACCCGATACATCAATATCTGTGGTAACCGCTTGGTTCATTGATTTTTTGGATTTTTTACGAGTGCTGCATTTCGATTTCTTACGTTTGGGGCCTTCATCAATTGTAAATCCGTTTCCAATATCACTTTCATTGCTACCATCATGAAAATCATAAATAGAACTTTGTTTCCAAGTGAATTCTTTCGATGTTTCAACTGAAGGATCTATGGCAAAGTTCCCGTAAACATTGCCTTTATCATTGGTACTACGCACAACTTCATTATCACCGAGTTTGAATCTGATTACAGTTGGACTTTGTTTGCCGGCTTTACTCAAGCGTTTTTGACTTTGAGATGATTCTGTTTGTTTATTATCTGGCATTTCAGCGCATATTGATTTACTAAATACATAAGTAACTGGTTTAGGCAAAGTTATTTTCAAACAAGCTTTAATTGGTGATTGTTTTTTTGTTGAACGCTCTGACTCAACCTTATTTAATTTTGCTTTGAACGCGTTTTCTGAAATTCGATCAGCAGCCTCATAATTAATGAAATCTTTATTGATCGGCTTCTTTTTTTTTCTTTTACTTTCACGTTCTGGCTTGGGTGGATTGAGAGCGATTAGATATCGCTCGGCATGTCGTATCTCTTTGCTGAATTCTTTGATCAATTTTTGACTGTGAACAGTTTCAGGTATTTGACTCCGGCTAAGCGTGTTATACTGAAAAATTCGATGCATTATCAATCAGTCATAAATATATCCGCAAATACCAAAACTATGAGTCAATTACTCACATCTTTATCTGTATTCCACTGCTTTAATGCGCTTAATAGAGCTTTAACCCCTAATAAAAAATAGGACGGACATTTTTTTTCATCATGATTCAATTCTTTCAGCTCTTTCAGCAATCGTTTTGCTGCAAACCAATTGATTGTTTCAAAACCAGGATATTGAAATTTTTGTGGTGTCTTCATTTTCCGTTCCAACTCATAAATCCTGTAAAATTGATGATATAATAAGTTTGAATGATTATATGCATCCAAAATTATGTGAAGGAAACCCAAATTACTCACTGTATCTGCATAGGAATGTTTAAACTATGAACAAAATTGCCACCAAATACAATCGAATCAACTGGAGTTAACACAGCATGAATCCATCCAGTGGGTATCATCATTGTTTGACCTTCCTTGATAACACATTTGTAACATGCATCAGCCTGATCACCAAAAAATGTTTCACTCTGTGTTGAGCTGCTCATCCACTGTTGATACAATTGTAGATTGGCCGGTGTAGGTCTAATAAGATAAAACACTTTTTCTCCACGTAAAACATGATACCAGACTGACGTTCCACCAAAGTCGATATGAAAATCAGTGAAACTATCTTTCGTGCCCATTAAACAATATTTTTGAACTTCCGGACGTTTGAGTTCACTGTTTTCTGGCAAATCTCGTGGCCAAACTGAATTCACCCAGTCAAGTTTTCGTGCAATGTATGGAGCTTCTACCATTGGCGAGAGACTGTAAACATGTATAAGATATTTTCATCATAAGAATTCATCAATAGATATATATGTTCATGATAGAAAGCTAAATGTACCCAGTGTTCGTAAATTCCAAACTTATAACATTGAACACTCTAGTTTTATTCGGATCATTGTAATATTCCACAAAGTCACGTAGTTTCATTCGAAGATTACTTTGTCTTGTCACATCAATCACATCCATTTCTCTATCACCACCTGAAAAAAATTAATAATCATTAAGACATCAGTCATAGAATTCTCCCAATAAAAATCACCACCAAGATAGATAAAAACTAATCTTAATTACCAATATAACTCTCAACATCATAAACACTAAAATTCGAGGGCGGCAGCGTCATTTCGAGACCATCTTTACCATCAACAATGATAGGTGTATCGAATCCATTTGTTTGTAAATACGGTAATGTCAATTGTTGACCTCTCACATGTTTCACAACTTCATCAGCTTTAGGAAAATGTCGCGACTTCAATTCTCTTATAAAAACTGGTGTTCCCGTTTGTACTGGCTTTGTTTCTGTATTTGCCTCAGTGTATTCATGACGATGCCAATTCAATCTGATTTTAGGAATCGACGGTCCAGCAATTGATTCACAACTTGGACAATGATATTTATCCAGGTCCATTGACATATATTCCTTGACATTGATGCACCTAATAACATTAACAAAAAATTATTTAGCCACGCTATCAACAATAGGTTATGTTGCTCACAACAAACATTGTCTTTTTGCACATCCATAGCTGACTAAAATTCAAATAAAATTAGGCTACAATGAAATTGATATATAAAAGTATCAATAACTACATTAACTCGACATACTTTTAGTGATGTTGTGTACTTCTGACTTTTTTAGTTAGAAACTTGTCGAACCTTAAACCATAACATCAAGGGAAAAAAACAGAACTCACCCTCCATGATACCATTTTTTACAAATATCACATTCTATCATAAATTGTTCTGGTTCATATGATTGACCACACACACAATAAGTCGTTATTTCTTCCATTATTGTTGTTAATTCGCTCATATTTATTGTTTTAATTAGTCAATACTCCAAACGAGTTCCGCCTCGTTCTGAACAACCCAGGGAATATTATACATATGCATAATAATGCTGATGGCTTTATATGGAAGGTTGGTCAATGTATGACGATGGAATTTATTTAGCAGTGACCTCTGCCTGGTACAATATCACAATTTTCAATTCTACCTTATCGACTGACTGGGGAATTCGACGTGCGCGCTCTACTGGCGGGAATTGGATTATCATCTGAACAATAGAGAAAAAAGTGGGATAATCAACACTATTGTTGATAAATTCATTATTATTCAAGAATAAATCCATCAAATTGGTTAAATAAGTGTTCTTTTGATGAAAAAAAATGATTAAATAATAATAGTTATTATTAAAAGATTAAATTTTCCGAAGTATGTAATATTTTGATTAAGGATGTTGTTAGTGAAAACTTGTCATAACAGCTCCAGTGGCGCAATTGGTTAGCGCACGGTACTTATAAGACAGTGTTCGTGAGCAATGCCGGGGTTGTGAGTTCGAGCCTCACCTGGAGCATTTTTTTACGCCCCTTTTCGAATGTAGTAATTTGTTACAACACTGGATTTTGTTTATGCACATTGTAAACATATGCGATGTGTTATTATTAATGAATTTGCTGACGCAATATTTCCTGTTAGCTGTTGGAAAGCAACTTGTTAATAATTACAGTTGTTGGAAATGTTTGCTGCTATTTTTATAAGAATAATATATACATGTATATTTATATTACTAGCACACAGTATGTAATTACTTTTGTTTATTTAAGAGATTGTTGATTTCGAAAGATTTATCGTACAATGAGTGCAACTGTTTATAAAATAAAAATCTAATTTGAAGACGGTAAAAACGTAACGCAAGGTGCAGATAAATGCTAAATTTTCATTAATATATATATATATAATAGACCTTATATATTTTTTACTCTATTAATCTTCTATTGCTTCCATCATCTCTTGATTAATATAAATGAATTTTGAATAACATCCAATTGTCAAACATGAACTAATATAGATAATTTCTTCATTTATTACATAAATTTTAATTAGAGTATGGCAGTTATATTTTCATAATTTTACTCATTTTTTTTATGCAATGAAAAGTTTTAATATGATAAAACTGATAAAGAGTTTACAATGATTAATTAATTTAATAATTCATCTAATGTTTTATTTTATTCTTATTTTTTCAGAAATTTTGAAAAGTTACCTATTACTCTCATTAACCATTACATAAATATTATAACTTTTTTTTTTTTTATATTATTTTGTTTTTCAATTTTTCACCTAACTTCTACAAATACACTTTTTTTTTCAAACTTTTCGGAACATTTAATACTTTTCATTTGGTTGTTTGATCTCAATTTATATTTGTTTCATTATCATTTTTCGATTTTCACTTTATTTTATACTTTTGCTTCTGTGGACCTCCCATAAACACTACAAATATCGTCACTTCCTGTATATATCTATCTACATTAATTAAAATTTAATATTTTGTATTTTTGCCATTTTTTTTTTCATTAATTTTTTGTTTTTTCGACTTTTTCATTCATGTATCTATAATAATCTCTGTAGAATTATTTATATATGGAAAAAGATGAGTTTATTAACTACTATTATACTCGATTAACTTCAATAACGACTTTTTGTTTTATTTTGTTTTTTTTTCATAATTAGATATATATGAAAAAAAAATCCAACAATTTATGATTTTATGTTTTGTTTTGTGATTTAATTCATTCAAGTCCCATTCGATTCATTTACTTGAGCGCACGACTTTTTCGTTATTTATTACACAAGTGTGAAACTGATCTATTGCATTGCAATTTTTATTATATTACGTATGATATATTCATATATAATTTGAATTTATAATTATACATCGCATTGTGATGGATTCATACGTATGACAGAGAAATATAAGGAGAAGAGCCAAGAGTTTGTGCCATTCTAGCTTGCCCATATATAAATTAATATTTTGCAGCTTTTGTTTTATCACAGCCAAATCTATTTACATATCAGTATCGTGCAAGTGCACGTGTACAATATGTATTTATACATATTTTGCAGCCGTATATATTAATATATTGATTATTCATCGATGATTCAGTTTTTGTTAGTACAAAGTCGGCGAGAAGGCCGTGAAAATCGTCCATTGTAGTAGTTCATAATAATGATTCATGTAGCAATCTACAGACACTGTTCGAATATATTACGAGTTAATCATTTAACTAATTCATTCTATTCTCTTTTTTTTTCAAATTAATAATGTGTACGAGCTAGATCAAAAAACAGGAACTCTTCTCCAAAATTCCTTGACAATTTCAAGTGTATATGAGTATTTGTAAGTGTTTTCTGTTTCAATGATAATCATTAATCTTAAATCAAATCCTTGTTTGAAGCTGCAGGAAAGAAAAAAAAATTCTCTATTTCACTTTTCTATTGTATTCTTCAAATAAAGAGGCAGACTATTCAATTCTACTTCTATTATTTCGTATTTTTTCCTCATTTCGGCAGCTCGGTTTGTAATGTACAACTTTTGCATGATTTAATTATATTTTTGTATACGAAGTGCGCCCACATGAACTACACGCCATGGATGAAGGGAACTATATTAATTTCTTATGAGTGCCAGCTAAATCATCTACTTTACTTTCCAACGTTATGGAATAACGACGGGGTATATATGCATATGTGTTTCTAAATTTCATGTTCATCATTCGCGTGTATATTGTGTATGCATTTATTGTGTCGTGTATGTTCTATATTTTCTTTTCTTTTTCCTCAGTGTTCGAAATTTAATTGAATTGTCGTGTGATGACGTAGCAGTATGCATATAATTTATGACATACCAGAACCACCGGAAATTTTTCGTATCCTTTTCTTCTTTTTAATGGGAGTTTTAACGCCGTCCCGATGCGACGCTCAGGCATTTGTACAACAACAGTTTTAATTTTTAAAGCTTTACTTTTGTTTGAAAGGGATGTGAGGACTTTTCTTTCTTTTCTTCACTAATTCTGAAACATATCCGCAGTCGGATTGTTAAAGATAAATCATATATATATGTATATATGATTCAAGGCGAATAATATAACGACACACAGTATAGGCATTGGTCCATAATGAGTAATTGAGGTGAAATTCACGCACTTTTTTCGATGACGATTCTCTACACATTTCGTGCAAATCCCTTAATTATAATCCTCGTCGTAAATAATAATTCATACTTTCCACAGTTCGAATATGTGAAAAATAATAAAGAATACATACGGCGAGTTAAATTAGTGGACGGCGAAAGTGCATGTAACGTTGTGTCAAATGTCGCTAGACAGTTGTCTCCCGGTCAACGTGAATATATTCCACGAAACCGGGAGATTGTTGTCAGGAACCAAGAAGTGATTCTTCAGTAGGTGCTCTTCGTGGCCTATCTCCAGATCTTCCTAACTCATCATTGTAGCAAAGTCGTTTCGTT
Organism: Meteorus cinctellus; assembly: GCA_030523045.1. Taxonomy (NCBI): domain Eukaryota; kingdom Metazoa; phylum Arthropoda; class Insecta; order Hymenoptera; family Braconidae; genus Meteorus; species Meteorus cinctellus. The sequence goes on along the minus strand of JAPYZF010000274.1, from coordinate 151,188 downwards.
CGAGCTCTTGATCTAAAATATCATTCACAAATGAATTGATATCGACTAATAGACGGCATACAACAAAGAAATATTTAAAAATTCAATGAAATACTCACTTGCACATCAGTATCGTTAATAAACACGCAAACGCTGTGATGACTCCAGCAACACCGGCAACTGCTAGCCACATTCCCGGTGGAAGCAAACCTAACAATCGCGCACCACTTCCGCAATTAGCTTCATCATGACCTGATGGACAATGTACTCTGCCGTCGCACCAAAGACTTGCAGCGATACATGCGCCAAGTTCGGGACACGTATGAAGACAATCACCTGTACCGAGTGTATCATTCTCAATCACTCGTCCAGGCAATCGCAATTGCCGTCGTAAAGCTGAGCGACTTTTAGAAATTTCTAACCATGATGCTGCGGCTTGACCAGATTCACGTGGAATGAACTCAATTAAAAGCGCTGCGGGACGTGGTGGCGCCAACCAATGTTCATCAGAATTTCCCGCAGCAATCAACCACTCCTCAGAAAATACGTGGACCGTGTAATCACGAGCGCCAGGCTCGGCTGGGCACACAACTTTCAGGAGTTTCGCTGGCCATCCAGAGTAAAGAAGAATTCTATTGGTCGTTGGACACTTGTTTGTAGGATCCGATGAATCTGAAGAGGCTTGTTGATGTGCGGGCATCGAAGATAATGATGATGAAAAGGAGGAGGAGGAAGAAGAAGATGAGGACGAAGGTGATAGCATTGGTGTAATTGGATCTAGTGGCATAAACCAGCCCCAAGTGAGTATAAACAATGATCGGTTGTCTCGTGCTTCAACAAGCCATGGCATTCCCTCGCAATAGATGTCTGGTCTCGATAGCGGTGGCGTTACGAATCTCAACTCACCACCTACATAAAATAAATTCAAATATTAATTTACATAATTTTACGGCAGTTCGAGTGATGATTATGCGGTAGAGCGGATAAGGAAGCGCCTCATTCACTTTAACTGCATTATTTGTATATCTATTCATGGATGATTCAAGGAGACGAGCCACCCGATTGAAGTGATATATAACATCATAGAATGTATATATACTGATGCTATTGTACGAATAATACCCCTTCAGGCCTAAAGTGGCTTATCAGATGAGTATCTTGCTTGCCAACTATCGACAGTTTTCCATTAATCCCGACTAATATAGGTGCAACGTACCGTACAATATTTTTTTCAAAGTATATACGTATATAATATTAATATATAGACGAGACCGGCATAATATCGAATGGTAGCTGAAAAAAGACGGTGATATTTTTTCTCACCTTCACCACGTAATCGCTGCTTTCTCGGGCATTCAGGCATGCGAATAAGTTCAAAGCTGGCGTAGAAATAAAGAGTCTCAAAGTCCTCGTAAGGCGCTTGCTGATTTACGACAAAAGTAATTTCCAATGCTTTACCGGAAGATATATGAGTAAATGGTAAGTGTGATGTGTTATCACAAAGACAAGCCCTTGGTAATTTAACATCACGCCATGGTACTTCATATAATGTCAATTTTGCATCACGCGTTCCTATTTCTGGAAGACATTTCGGACGTCCCGTATGTAGATCCGGCTCACTAATACAATTCGTCGCATCACCAACACTCACATTGTGGATTGTTAATCTAATACGTTCACCAGCGCCTGCTTCAATTCTGTATGCGCATTCGAGTTTAGATTGACCACCACGACCAAACAAACGTACATCACGGGGAGATGTCACTTCACCACTCCGTACACGTCGCCAAATTCTACTGCAAACTCCCTCCTCCCATTGCTCACCACCTTGCAGAGTTGATATAAATTCGTAGCGTGCCTGTGAAAATTAAATTAAGTTTGAAATTAAATGTGGTGCATTTTCGATTTAATTTAATGTAATTTTCACATGTGCTGTACCTGAAAGTTGATCGTGCGAAGAGCTGTTCCCAAGAGAGTTTCCATTCGCAACGAAAGTGTTGGCGTGACTGTGAGATAACTCTCATGCATTGTACAGGGCCGGGTGGTTCTTGTTAGATTTCTTAATGCTGCATGAGCACACAATCTTGGAGTATTATCGCATAAACTCACGATAGACATACCCGAACTCGGTGGTCCGTCCCACAATGTCATTTTAACCGCACACTGACGATTATCATCATTATTAGTATTATTATTTTCACTTAATTGGAAAGTACTAGCATTATTATCCATTCCTAATGTCAAATCACGTTGTGTATATGACGAGAAATAAATCCAAACCCGATCACCAACTGAACCGCGAATATTCCATGTACAAACAGAACCCAATGGCAATGTGTGTTGTGGTGCACGAAATATTCCACTTCGTTTTGTCGTGTCATTCACGAAAAAGTGACAACCTTGGTCACCGCGCGCATAGTCATGTCCATCAGAATCAACATAAACGACTGGTACTTCAAGCTCTAGTCGCAGCGATGATGAACCAAGCGGAATGGAAAGTGGCGAACTACGGAATTCTATTAGCATTGCTGGACCTCGAGCAGTTATTCGTGGCAACGGACCACCACAATATACCAGCAATATTGCATCTTCAAGTCGGGGTCCGTCGCGGAAGACTAAACGATCTTTATCTCGTGGACAATCTTGCCACACACTCAATTTATTTGAATTATTTATGTGTTGTACGAACGAGTGATTATCATTAATATCATCAATTGAGGAAGCGTTATTACTATTGTTAAAAGACATAAATGAAGGTCCGCTAAAACCCTGTAGACTTGAAACGCCAGCAGTGATAGTGCTTGCTTTAATAGTTATCATTGCGTGTTTGCAAGTCGGCACGAATTTTTGCCGTACTGTAATAATACAACTGGCATTCCTAGGATATTCACCTGGATAATTGGGACTCTGCACGCGGCACTGTTTCTTATGGCACTCGTAAAAATTCCGTGAACAATAAGTACCGGGAACAGGCGAACCACGTTCTATTGTTAGACCAGGTTCACCAAGACGTGCTACAGCCTCATTACGTGAGATGAAACGATAACGCAGTCGAAATTCAAAGGGTACAGACGATGGAGCATGAAATAGTCTGATTGACGCGGTAACTGTTCTTGTTTCACTGTAATATGAAGCACGTCCCTCGCCAGCACCACACCAAGAGCCTCCAGTGAAAGGTCTGCTGAGTTCTGCTAGTTGAAGTGAACCCTCAGGGCAGCTTGAGGAGAATGGCTCGTTGGAATCGCCGTTGATTGTCTCCAGTCGGCCAACGCTGAAGGCGTCCCACAGTAACTGAACTAATTCTCCACGACCAGGTCCATCGGCAGTGAAGGTCAAGTGGCAGAAAAAAGGCAAACGTGCTTCAGTAGGTCGTGGAAGATCAAGCTCGTATGTTCGACCTTCTCGACCATGGTATGTACGATTGCATGGAGTACAAAGTGGTGGTTCATCACTTCCATCGCCACAATCATCTCGTCCATTGCAATAAGCATCAAGTGGCACACATCTACCATCACGACAAGTCAATTCCGCTAATTCACAGTCGCTCATTGCGATTGGTATTTGCGGTGCCAAAATTACTAATATCGTACTCCAAATGAATAGTGGATCGATGTTTTGTCGTCGCCTTTTCCGTTTTTTCCTTGTTAAATCATGTACCACCGTCTTCCCATCGGCCGTCGGCATCTTCTGTGAAGCATAAAGCGTTCATATTTTTTTATCAACATATATGGACATAAATAATATGTGGAACAGATCGAAGATAATATCGATGATAGAAGGGTTCGAAAATCGAAGGACACAAGAGCCTACTTAGCTAATTTTGTCATACATTATTACGCTTCAAGTATACTTGTGATTGAATTATTCATTTCTTGCTTGCTGAATTATATATTTGTTCTCGTATTTCAAGAAATCTCCCGGATTCACATGTCATAGTGCAATGTTATTTTTAATAAGATATGTATCTTTATAATGCATCAACTGTTATATCATTGATATAATCACACGTGTGTCAAGCATACCACATACGAGCACGTGCAGTCAGCAGCAGCCGCAAACCGCAAGAGTACAAAACCCGTGAATAAATGATGAACCCGGGTAAACCAATTGTGATGACAGTGTTTGAGAATATAAATGATAACTAAAAGACTTCACGAAATGAGCTTATTTAGAATTGCGAATGTAACTGTAGAGCATACAAGTCGTGGGTATTGACCAAGCCCCTTCATCATGAGAGACTCGTCGACCCATTCGACATCGTGTGCGCTCGAAAAGGGTAGAATTACATATATTTGAATACTGATTTACCATAATTGAATGTGGGCGTGCTTCTCATCACAGACAGAAACCTTGTTTGTACATATCAATGCGTTGAATGGTGCGCCACAACTTTGAATATCTGGTTGTTGTTGAGTGTATCGTCATGATGAGCTTGAAAACTCGCGAATTATCACGGCCCGTGCCTATTGGGCGCAGCATCCGTAACTTTACCCGGGGCGAGACTAACACCGTCGCTTCCTTCGCTTACTGCCTGCGGACTCTTCACACCCCTCTCACGTCTCTCGTTCTCTATATTTCTCTCGAGCCTTCACTCTCCTCACTTTGCCCGCACCTCACCACTTTGCTCTCTTGCAACCCTTGCGCCAACGCGAACGACCTCAGCCAACTTGACCGCCGGCTGAATGGCAAGTTACCTTCTATGTGAACTGCATTTGTATGTCCCCACCATATCCACCCTCAAAAGCCGCATCTATCTCTTCCATACGCAGAATCGTGCAAATTTGTTCGCGCCCCGTTGACGAACAACTTCTGTTTGAGTGTGTGCGTGTTTGTACTTAGAGCACCAACGCGGTTGTAATGTCCATTTTGAGGACAGTATGTTATGTTTATTATTATTATTTTGGTATTATGTTTTTTTCTTTTTTCAAACTGCAAAAACAATATGTCAGGACAATATGCGGCGACACGGAAGTGCATTGATCTCCCTGGTGCATCGGAATTGATGAGTGTATGCTTGACACGTAGTGGCAATTTGTTTTTTTTCCCTTTTTTACAGCAGGGACATATTTGCTATAACGAGAGAACGCAGATGGTTGGGGTAGAGAGACCTACCAAAACCATCAAGCTGTCTCGGGGTTGCTTCTCTGAACGCGATGAATCGATCGCCTGTGCCTGCCTCATCCACCCACACATAAAGTTAACTCTCATACTTGTATAACTCGCTCACATCTCCATTCGTTCTTGTGTATATGTAATAGAATTTCGCAATCGTCACAGATGCTCTCCCCATCCAACATCTCTGAGTGAATCGAAATATTCGTTGTACATGGATGTGTATATACGTTTACATGGGGGATTTCTACGATTCAATCTCCTCTCAATCTGCAACTTCTTCCTTCTGGTAAATGTCGTTCTGTTTGCGTAAGGAAATCAGGTCGCGAGGCTGTTAAGAAGAATGATAAAACTCAATTAAGAATGATTTTCTTTTTCTGTTTTGTTAACAAATACACAAAAAGTTTGGCCATTGCATATTTTTATTTAATTTTTTTATTCGCTTCTTACAATATTTTTTTTGTTAATTTTTGTAATCATAATAAATAATTAGTACGCGAATTAATTTTTATACAACTTAATGTTATCAATATTGTTGTTCGAGATCTATGCGGAGTTTGGATTCACAACAAAAACACATTCATCACCAATATTTACAATACCCTCCGAAAACACGATGAATAAAAACTACACATATCGTTATATGTCATTGAACCATAGAAAAGAGAATCATCACATCACTCACGGCATCTATCAGTCTTTTTGTGTTAATAAAACAGGCGTGTATGTGAGGAAAAAAAAAATTGGGTACAATAAAGAATAGAAAAGAAAACTCATCTGTGTTTAAAAAGCGTAGCGAGTTCTAATGTCTTCCAATTTTTTTGATACTTCTGATGCCACTCTTTCAAGATCACCAGCGATACTTCTCTGTTTGGCCGGCTCAATAGAATTAAATTGTTCACAAAGATCACCATCAATGACATTCTTGACTGGATAATAATACGATCTGAAGGACAAATGATCACGACCGCACAATGGTGGATGTTCTGAGCGCATATGCATCTCCAAATGCTGGAAGAAATCGTGATCTTCGTGACTGGTGAATGGAACAAGAACCCCAACAGTACCACTGAGTGTCGTATAAACAAGACTTTCAGAGCCTCCAGGAATAAGTGTAGCTTTTTGGAGTGACATCACCGTTTCACCAACGTGGAAACATGCAACAGTATCAGCTTTTTGACTGGCACCATTTAGCAATCCACGATCCCACAAAGCTTTATTACCAGTAGGATCTTCATCAACATCGTCATTGATTCCACTTGCGAGTCGTACAATGGCAATATTACCGAATTTATCGGCCGTGGCGACTGTGTCGTAATCCAGCACGCATGTCGTTGTAATCCACCGTGGATGTGTATCATCAGCAAATACAATCAATTGATTCTCTTGTCGTTTATATCTCACTGCATAAACTGACTCCTGTACATCACTAACGTAAATTCGCTGACCGACTGCATTAATAGACACAACGGCATTTGGTATATGTTTATTTTCACACTTTCTGAGTAATTTTTTCTTTCCCATGTCATATAATCGTAACATTCTTCCAACTCCAACTAGAACACGTCCTTGGTAAGAGCAAATCGCTAGTGGGATTTCGTCCACGAGTGTTTTATGCAGTAATTCAATACTTGTTCCTTCAGCATTCACTCTGGAAGAAGAAGTTTCAACAAATATTAGTTATGTATTATTCTTTGAGTTTGAATAGTGTCTTTGGTTATAACTTCAAAACTCAGTACTGCAGGGTTATCATCAAGGGTGTACAGTTAGTGTGATATTGTCATCATTGTTGAAATCAGTTCATGAAAGAAGAAATAAGAAAGAAAAAAGAAATTTGTACGTACTTGTAAGTGTATAAGAATCCGCCACTGCCGACTCTAGGATTGAGTTGATATTCTTTGGCAACACCAACAATTAAGAATAGCTGATCCCCTTGATTGGCGAATTTAACAAGAGCCAAACAGAGCGCCGCATAATTTTGCTCCATTCGATGAACTTCAAAAGTTTGTCCAGTTGTTGGTGCCATAATTCTAATGAGTGACGCCCACAATCCAGGTCCAGCTCGTGGTGCACCAAATACTGCTTCGTTGGGTTCTTCAGATAAAAATGCTTCAGCTAATTCGCGGGCAACAGTCGCCTCCTCAGCGCCAGCAGCTTCTTGCATTTCTTCCGCCATTTGCAATCGTCGTTGTTGCTTAGTTTCTTCGGTATACGCATTATGTTCAGTTTCAATGAGCAATAAATGAGCGGAATCTGTATGTATCGCAAACTTTCGTGGAGTGTATTCAAGTGGGAAGCTAACTTGGTTAAATACAGCGCCCAACTTCTCGAGTGCTAAAATTCTGAGGGTATTTGTCGATATAGCGACAATGCCCTCGGGACATTGTTCAGAACTGAAGCCGGACGCAAACTCCAAACTTTCATAGGAAAGTGGTGTCAGATGAAAGCGATTTTGATAGTAATAACTCAACCATGATCGACTGCTCATAGCTAAAACCGCTTGATTGCCTTGCATTTTTATTCTGAAGAGTTTAACTGGTCGTGAACCAAGATATCTCGTACGTGTGTCAGCCAAATCACCTGATATGGGATCCAGTACTGTTCTGAGCAATACGCCATTTTGCAAACCGATATTCAGATAAAGACTTGTTTGATGTTGAATGACATTGTCATCTGTATTGTCTATGTCCTTTGATGCACCCATTTCAACAATACAAAGGCTTTCGGCAGCTGCTGGCAAAGCTTGCATACTTCTTGGTGCCAAACAATCTGAAGGATCCAGCGAAATTATTCTCACAGTGTTGTCTTGTAAACCAACAGCAAGAAACCATGACCTTTGCTCGCCCGCGGCAACAGTTCCCAAAGCCATGCACATCACCTCAGATGGCATCTTTTTCCGTTCCGTGTACTCATTCAGTTGTCCTGTCTGAAAAGTTGAATAATAAGATATTTAATACGTTGTATATACAAATACATACATATAAACTATTATTATGATAACTATTATTTTTTTGTTCACTCGGGAGTTGCAACTAAAGAGTAAAGGTTCTTCTGTTTACATGTATTGTACTCGTTGAGTGGAGAATGCTTTTCGCATCCTTAACATCTCGGGGCCCAATAGGGAAAATCCCAAAGAGAACAATAATGCGGTATTTTTTTCTTTTCTTTATCTTTTTTCCTTTGTTAGGGACATACACAATAGAAGCTCTATTTCTTACCGGATCCATTTCAAAATAAACCAGTTCACCGCCAGTGAGTGCGATGACAACTTGACGTTGGTTCACCGCGCATTTAACAATAGTTTTCTTTCCTGGCGCTTTCCATTCATTGACACGTTTGTCCGCACGAATGTGTCTGATACCATCCGGATAAACCTGAAGTGTGTAAATTTTCAATAGTTAGTTGGATCCTGTCAACTGAGTGAAATATTTCAATTGGTCGTGTAAGGGTCGAATTACCAGGCGAATTGCAAGTAATTATACAGCAATTCTCCAACGATGCGATAACCCAAACAATAATTTAGCACATAATGCGACCATCACGTGGTTAACCAGGTGCTGGAGATACCGCAGTGCACTTTTATATTAATCAAAATTATATTCCTCACCTGTACTAGAGCGTCTTCTCCCAGAGCTGAACAACTGAGAGTTGGCGTGGTGCCAAGAAAACCCGAGTCTGTCACTTCTTCCACTGTCTCACCAATGCTAAGCACAAGAGTGGCATTGACGAAGGACACTATGATGTATGCATCATATTCTTCTGTAACCCAAATCATATTATTCGTCTAGATTATCAACCAGGAATTAATTATGAGTCAAAGAAGTGAAAACGAAGCCGCGTAATTCGTCGAATTACTTTTTTTTTCTCTCCCATTTTCTCTTACTGTCTAACCCAATAATGAATTGTTCTTCGAGCCGATTTCATCATGTTCTTACCTATTACGCACATTCAGAGGTCAGGGTGGTCAACCATAAGCTTGCAGGCATCCTGAAAGAGATAACTGGTGTTTGATAAGAGTGTATCAATCCACCAGGTTCGTTACTATCCTCTTTTTTTTTTCAATTATCGCATCGAACGCGCGGGGTCTAGTTTAAATTGAATTTTTTTATATCACGAATTCTCAATAAAATAAGGGAATGTTGCTTGTGAAAAATCATTTTAGAATACTTTACTATGAAATAGAAATAGAAAGTCTGTCTACCCAAAGAATCGTAGCTGTTGATTAATTTTGAACTAACCGTCAATTCGTCTTTTCACTGTCCAAACAGCATTAGGATTGCCAGGAAGTTCGCTCACAGCCATCTCCGAAACTTCCAAACCATGCCGTAAGACTCTCAAAGTTGATCTTGGTCCTCTACCGCAAGCTATGTAAAGTTGAGGTGTGTCCTCATTCGCCAAATCGGCTACCTGATAATGAAAATTACGATTAATAATTATTTCCTTCAATCTTATGTACTTATTACATTTTAAAAAGTGTTTGTAATTATCAATACAAAAGGAGAAATTTCTCCAATTGTAAATGTTAATATTCGTGTTCACTTCGATTTGAAAATGAAAATGAACAAATCGAAGGCGACGAAGACTGATTGATTTTGCACCAATTCACAGAGAATCGATCATCAATCATATCGATTCCCTACTTGTTGATGCCAATCTTATTGAACATAATTATGCGAAGTTTGAATATTTTTTTTTACCTGACAAGCAAGTATTGGTGATAAACTGTCCATTTCGTCAACTAGTACCAAATTACGCAGTGGTCGTGGTGCAAAAAAGAAAGTATCACCTTCTTCGAGCGGCATAGCAGAGCTGAACTCTGGTTCATCATCATCATCTCCGAGATGTGCAATTTGATAGAGATAATGGTTGCCAAATTCGGATGCAACAAAGAGGAAGCCAGTTTTTAACACACACATACTAGTAGCAACTGGTACAGTATCGAAATACTTGAGTTTTATCTCTGTCACCATATCCTCATCAGTTTCCAAAGTTATTTTGAAGATATCACCTTGTTCAGTTTGTGCCAAAAAGAAAAACATACTTTTAGTTTTGTGTGTTGCTGAACAAACAAATATCATTCCTCTTTCTGGATCATCTAAGTCATTTCTTCGTCGAGGAATTGGACAACGAATGTCATGTTGATCACCAAGATTTTTGTATGTTAAATAATTTTCAGAGCAAATCAAAACTCCACTGGGGCCATCATTTCCACCAGGAACAGAGACAAGAAAATTTGCGTGCTCTTCTAACGGTTCGCTGTATTTTCTTACAACATGATTTAAACCGAGATCAAGTTCGTAAAGTGTTAAAGTTTGTTGAGTTTTTATAGCCGCATCACCACTTGGATCACTGTCAGCTTCCTCATAATCAATTTCGAGGCAAGCAAACATGGGATTTTCAAATCCTACATCGACTCCGACTGTGTGATATACCAAAGTGTTGCTTTTATGAGCTTCTAATGGTGATGAAATTGTCAGACGAGCTTCAGGATCCCGATTCAGAATATAAACTAGTTTCTGTTTTTCTATTGCACCTGTAAACATAATTCAATACTTCCTTATAAAAGTTGATAACGAAAACGATATTAAATTAAATGCTTAGATTAGTTTTCTCAGTATCTGAAGAGTATAATCAATGTAATTCAGGTGAAACACGGACAGATAAATCATCATTGGTGAAAAAAAAGCAGCAAAGAGAAAAATTCATAAGTTAAAAAATTATTTACCAATCATGACTGCACGGCCTTTGGGATCAATCGCTAGATATTGACCAGGTACAATTCTTCTGCATCCACTCTTTCCAAAAGTCTCCTGATGCACTTTTTCAAATGCATTTTTCGCGGCCAAATACTCTAATATAACTATTCGTCCTGAATCAGAACCGACAACTATATAATCTTTAGTTCCACCAGTCAATCTGAACGCCATCAATGATCTGATTATGCCGAAAGTTTCCACTGTTAATAAAGTGTGAACCTTTCCGGTATTTGGGTCCGGTCGTAATAATTCCAATGATTTTCCTCTGGAGACCAGAATTTCTTGCATTTTTGTACCAGAGAAGTTCCCATGCACGGCATGAGTGATGCCTGTCGCACGCTGGAGCGTCAAGTTGTATAAATACATCTTGATTATCGCCTTTTATGACTGATAATGAAATATTCAATTATTCCATGCACTTTCGTGCTAACGTCTTTACACTAACATGGCGTCGCTCTCCAATCTAAAAATTTATAAAATAATAACACGCCAATTATTTTACTGTTCTAGAATCGTGTACCTGATAATTTATAATGATATGATCGCTAATAAATAAATATTGAATAACGAGAGCCGTTCTTTATCAATGATATGAAAAGAAGAGAGGTTATGAAGACAGAGTCAATCTTAACTTCTTTTTCCTCAACAAGTAATGAATATTTAGCAAAAATATTAAAGAACGCGTATAGTATTGGATTAAATGAAAATATATTTTACCTTATGGAGAACAATAGTATGTGAAAAATCAGCGATGCTGCCCGATTACTTCATCCAAATATTTAGTCGCTGTTTCCCAGCGGCAGTGATGTGTTAACCGGCATCGATCATTCAAGAAATGAAATCCAAGTCCGACACAATTATAGTGCGCGTCCCGGATGTGCGTATATTACCGATGTGGCAAATAATTTGACTCGCGTAGTTAGGTCAATGGCGCGAATAATAATTGATATTGAATTCTTTTCATTCGTAGTGTTCTCAAAACTAATTTACAGCTTCCTTCCATACAATTAATATCTGAGAATTTTTCATTAAAATCTGTACGAATAAAAGCTGTTTATCAATTGCGAACTGCTGTGCAACGTAAAACCTTGAATATATAAAACGGAAGTGATAAATTTATTATTATACAATGCCTGGGTTAAATTACAGATGGCGCATTGATCGAAAAAATGGTGGGAAATTTCAAAAATAAAATTTCTTGCAATTGAACAACAATAATTCAAGACTAATCGTAACCTAAAAATGATGAAAATCTCATGGATTTTTCTATTCCGTTTCATATGAACCCACAATGAAACCATAAAACTTGATGGACTATTTTCTCTGATCTTACACATCATTCTTCGTGACTTTCCTTTCTTGACACACTATAAAATAGCCACAAACCGAGCCCCCATAAAAAAAAATTATGAACAGAGTCCTACATTACCGTTTGAAAAAAAAAGCTGTTTCTTGACTAAAAGATTTCTATTTCTCTCTTCTGATTGTCCGCACGTGTCCTTATATACTCACCGGTTATTTAGTCACAAATAACTTGAGCTAAATAACATGGAAGTAGCCAGCAAGAAAATAGCAGAGGAATTGAATGATGATAGAAAATCATTCGCTGGTATACCAGAAGCGATATTTGTGGTACGATATTTATTTACATTTTACCGATACATTTCATGGACAATGCAGTTGTCAAATCATACACACTCGTATACGCATTCCATATATGGGCATCTCTTGATGAAGTTCATAATAGCAAATGATTGTAATGTTTTATTCTCCAATACAGGAAGATGTCGAAGCATTTATGGCTGCGCCAGAAAATAATGGCCAAGTGGATAAAGTATTGAAAAAATTGGATGAAAATCACAGTAAATATAAATTTATGGAGTATAATTTGGTGAGCAAGAGACGAAGATTGAAGTCACAAATTCCTGAATTGGAACGTGCATTGGAAATGATTAAGAAACTTCAAGCAGAGAAAAATAGCAGTCAAGATCTTGAAACACAATTTTTATTGTCTGAACAAGTTTTTGCTAAAGCCACGGTACCACCTACTGATAAAGTGTGTCTATGGTTGGGGGCTAACGTAATGTTGGAGTATACATTGGATGATGCACAGGATTTGATGGTGAAGAATATTGAAACAGCGAAAATAAAACTGGGCCATGTTGAACACGATTTGGATTTCATTAGGGATCAATTTACAACTACTGAAGTGAATATGGCCAGGGTATACAATTGGGATGTGAAAAAACGCCAAGCTGCTAAAGAAACATGAGTAATGAAATAATTGCAATGTGTTGAAGTTAATGATATTTCTTTTATGAATATTGGCAGTTATACAAGAATGCCACAAATATTCTAAAAAATTCGGGAAAAGTATTCTTTGAAGCAGCCATCAATTTAGAAAATCTTAATAATTGTATTCAACATGAAATTTATTAATCAATTCTTTCACGAAATTTGTTAAACAACATTTTCGGAATAACATTAAACGTATTTCCATAAACTTTAATATTTCATAACTCTTTGCTGCTAGAGCATTTATTCCTATCAAGAAGTAAATTCACAAGAAAATATTACCACTAAATGATTTAACAATCGCAATTTCGTAAACGAAAAGAAAATATATGTCATATGAAAAATATAGAAATTATGATTGTTTTTCTCTTTACTTCTTAACGCAGATAAGGCACACATGGTCAGTATTTGCCAATGGCAACGACTAGGGTGGAATGTTACATAATGAAAAAAAGGAAAAGAAAATCATCAGTCTTGTGTAGTTGCCTCTCTATTCTCCCCCATTTTCCATCTTCGCTAATTTCGCCTCCAATTCTCGATTCTTTGCTTCAGCTTCCTCGAGTTTTTTCTCTAAATTTTCCGTCTCCGCTGTACTTTCAGTTACACCTCCAAGATGCTTCTTTATATACCTACAAACAATTCTCGCTTAACATTCTCCTTCAAATGATAATTGAAAAATCCCAATAAAAAACATAATCATGAAACGGTTACTCTAACGCATCGTCCGGCTTTTCTGGTTCTTCATAAAGGGACACCAGAACTTTAGTAAAAGCATCAAGGACACCAGCACGCTCTAAATATCGTCGGAATTCTTCTCTCTTTGATTCATTTGGCTGAAATCAACGAAAGTCATATACATATATATACTAATAAATCAATACCAGAAAAATTGAGGTTAAATTATCATCAAATGCTACAAAAATAAAATTCTCTTCCTTCTACCTTATAATTCGACATCTTCTACGATAATAACATATATTTTCGTCAATAATACAATCAATTACTCGAATTTTAAATATAAATAAATTAAATCATAAATTCCCAACGCTTTGCCTATTTGTAAAATACTGAAATAGTTGAATGAACACAAAATTGCTAAACATGAAACGACGGGCGAGTTTACATTGTTTGTCATTGAGTAGAGGAATAATTGAAGAATTCCATAGCTACAAAATGACCTTCAGAATGTATAATGTACTTAAAATATACTTTCACGCCATCTTCTTGTTTATCATTCATCTTTCCCGCCATAAATATCAAACCTAAATACGCAGACGATTCCGCATGGCTCTTCAATCGTGGCATGAGGCATAAACATTTTGTTTGTCAAAGAAAGTGTGAAGACCCATTTCATTTTCATATTGTTCTCTTTCAACTGACGAATATTTCGAATACGTAAATTATTCGGCTCAAGCCGGATCCAGTCTTACCAGTACACCAAATTTATTGAACACATGATTGAATTGATGGATAACAAAGGATTTATTATAATTGAGCACGTAGTCCTGCTGTTTGGTTGGAGTTGAATGAGCTAATTTTTGTTTGTGTGCCATATTTTGACACAATTGATCCATCATTATGGGAATTACGGGCCTGATTCCATTTTTGGAAAAATCATCGAAAAAAGGAAATATTAGCCAATTTTCAGGATGTACAGTTGCTATTGATACGTATTGTTGGTTGCATAAAGGAGCATTCTCTTGTGCAGATAAATTAGCTCTGGGACAGCCTACTGATGCGTAAGGAATTCATATAATTTATAGTTATTTCGAACATATGCGATGATCCACTTATTGATGATGATGTTATTTGGTTTCAGATATGTCAGATATTGTATGAAATTCGTTGATATGTTATTGGCAAACAGAATTAAACCGATTCTGGTTTTTGATGGATCTCATCTACCTGCCAAGGCTGAAACTGAAGTGAAACGTCGAGAGTATGCTTTGTTTTTTATTTTCAATTTGAGAAGAAAATTGGAATATGAATGAATGATTGATCAACATGTAAATGAATTTATTATTTTAGATCAAGAGAATCAAATAAGAAGAGAGCAGCTGAACTGATAACAATGGGCCAAACTGCACAGGGCAGAAATCTTCTACGAAGATCTATTGATATAACACACGAGATGGCATTAGAATTAATCAAGAAGTGCCATAAACAAAACGTTGACTGTATTGTTGCACCTTATGAGGCAGACGCACAATTAGCTTATTTGAATATCTCAGGAATTGCTGATGTCGTTGTGACTGAGGACAGTGATTTGACATTATTCGGATGTAAAAAGGTTTGTAAAATAAAGTTATTCTTCATTTCAAGTCAGTAAGAAATATCTATCCAGTTATTTTTATTACAGATATTCTTCAAAATGGATATCAATGGTTATGGATTGCTTGTCGAACAAGATCGTCTTCACTTAGCAATGAATTTACGTCCAGATCATTTTGACATGGATAAATTTCGTTACATGTGTATTCTTTCTGGTTGTGATTATCTGCCATCATTACCTGGAATTGGTTTGCAGAAAGCTTGTAAATTTATATTGAAGAATACTGACCCCGATATACACAAAGCTCTTTGTCGTCTAAGTTCATATTTGAACATGAAGTCGTTGGTTGTTACACAGGAATATCGTGATGCATTCATGCGTGCACTCGTTACGTTCAAACATCAATTGGTATTCTGTCCATTACAACGTAAACAAGTGAGGTTGACACCACCCTCAGAAGAAGTTACGACTGAACAATTACATCACGCTGGCGATGAAAAACCTGAGAAATTAGCATGGGATTTGGCGCTTGGTAACTGTGATCCTATAACGTTAAAGAAGTTGCATAATTATAATCCAGACACTTATGAATCAACGAAACAAAAGTCGAATTCTTGGTGTCGTAATAATAAAGCCCAACACATTAGTATATGGTCAAAGGCGTTCAAAATTCAAGAAAAGATCGCTACAGTAGTTAAAGATGAGACGACAAAATGGCCGGAAACATCTAGCAAAGTTATGGTGTTAAATACAGATGCTTTACATCGTGAAATGAGTCCATTTAAACGTTCTCATGAAGAGTTGGATAATGACTTGACAGAGAATGAAATGATGCGATTGTACGGTAGTAATAAAACGGTGAAAAGGGAAAAATTGATAGAAAATGTAGAACTAGAAGCGCAACCGGTAGAAAAAACACCTCCATCATCACCTGTAAAAAATAATAATCCATTTGTAAAGAAACCCCGTTCGACTGAAACGTCACCATGTCTGATAACCGGACGACGGCGAAAAAATTTTCGAACTCTAATTGCATTTCAACCAACAGTCATCGACAATTCTGTCGTAGTTAAAAGTAAATTTTTTTCAAATAATGAGGATCATATTGAAATTGATTACAAAGCAGTTATCATACCAGAAACACAAAATATTGATTCGTCACAAACCGAAGTAGATGAATGTAAAGAAAATGACACTCAATCGAATATTATTGTAAAACAGATAGATGATGATGAAATTTTTAAAAGAAGTGATTCAGGAGTAGATATGAAGAACGATATCGACGATGATGATGACGCCAATAATTCAAAAAAATCGGACGACAAAATGAGGATTGATTCGCTTTCTGATGAATGTATGTCACAACTGCCTAAAAATGAAACTGTTCCGGATACTTTAGATGAATTAATGGATACAAAGTGTGATATTCTCAGTCCAAATACAAGACTACAAAGACAACGAACTCCTGATGATATTTCCGATTATGCAGTAAACAATGCACATGTAAACTCATTGAAGAGTTCATTTTTCAAATGGTCCAATCCTAAAGAATCTCAAATGCCAAGTACAAGTAATAAAAGTCCAAGAGTTATGAATAGTAGAACACAATCACAAAGCCAAATGAAATCGTCAGTGCGAAAGCCACCAATAAAAAAGAGCTTATCCACTCCGATCAATAGCCAGCAGAAACTTCTCAATATGTATGGATTCCAAAAAAAAAACGCATAATTAAATAATTTAATCGATTTCAAATTTATAATTTTGTTACGTACGAGTTCTATCTGGCCATAGAATAACGAAGAAATATTGGTGCGCTTTTTTGTTCATTATGTTGCTCAATTCTAATGACTCAGGCAAAATTTAACTGAAGACTGTCATATTTGTACAAGCATAATTTCGCATTTTGCCGAACGTGATTCCATTGGAGTTTAATTTTTTTCCCCCTATCAATTTGTTAAAAGTATTCATCCAAGTTATTGATATGTGTTGTCTTTCACATTGTTTAATTTCACACGCAACAATAAATTTTTATTTTCCTACATTTGTGGATTAATTGATTACTTTATAATACAGGAAAACATATACATGCAACTGTATATGAATCCAGATTCGAATTTTCCATTTATATATATTGGAATTTCAACTATCTTCATTTCATGATACATCGAATTAAATACATATTTACAGAAATACTAATATATATATATCCGTTTTCAACATTCCTGACATAAACAACGATCTAGTGGAAGCTATCTCTGTATTATTTACCAAATATGTTCTCACGAAACGCATTAGCAATTGTTCAATCATCAGTTAATACAATTTGACATATTAATGTATCGTTAATAATATTATCAACGATAATTATGGTAATTATCAGACATTTTTATGTTGGGGGTGATCAAAGTACGATAATTCAAGATTTTCATTCGCTTCTAATTCAATCAATAATTTGAAAATGAAGTTTATTGCATTCTTAATTACGAGTTAATGTGCGTTCATTTTAGATATCAATTCATGTCCGTAGTTGCGTCATATTTCGAATAATATAAATAAAAAGACGAATGTTTCTTTCTTCTTGATAATTCGTTATTAGAGTTCCAATACGTATTTCATAACGTGAAATTAATACTGACAATAATATTGATGCCAAAATACAGTTATTCATGAATTTTAAGGTATAGGAACAATAACAGTGAAGTTAATGGTCATACCACCGAAAATGTTGATAATGATGAGTAGGCCACATGATTTCGAACGCACATTGATCGATTTAAAGTCGTTTTTCGATTTTATTATGATTTGTTATATCGGATAATTATCGTAAATACGGAGTTGGACATAACTCTCCTCTGAAAGTGTGCATTTAAATAATTTCTTTTTCAACATTTGCGATTAAGGGAATGTTTTCTTCTTCTGTTCTTTTCTTTCTTTTCTTTTTTTTCTTTTAAGATATAATTCAAGAGGAGTGGAATTCCTTAATCAGTAAATTTACGGTTTGGATTGCGACCGAACAAGGCACACCGAATTTCTGGAACCAGTTGCTGAGCAATCAACTCTAATCTGGCTTCCAACGTATTGCAAATCTTTATGCGACCTGTGAAATTGCCATACAATTATTATATTCACTTCAACTCAATGAACGATAATCATAAACGAACAATTATTAGAAATTTACCTCTGGCAGCAAGTAATTCAACACCACCACAAGTTTCAGCTGGCAAAAAGTTATCCTGATCCACTTTGATGACTACCTCTTTTTGCGATATTTCTTTATAAATATCTTGTATCTCACCTAAAACTGATTCAACGAGAGGTACATCAACTTGACGTACACGAATAGTCACATTATGCTCCATCAATTGATATAATCCCTGGATGATCAGAGCTCTCAATACTCCTACATATTTTGCACGATCATGAGCAATTTCTCCCAGCCTTTTTCTAGCTTCATCAAGGCAATTTCTGACGTGATCTTCACGTACCTTCAACACTTTCAATCTTGCTTGATTGAGCATGTTCGAAGATTGGCTGTAAAATTAAATACATCGAACATTATGAACACACTTATACAGCACTATTCGCTGCCAAGTTTCAAATTTAATCAATAATTTCGTTCATACATCTTCTTCTGTAGCTCAACCTGTTTTTCCTTCTTCTCATAATATTCCATAATTTTGAGTCTCTGTTGTTGAACCAGACGACCCTTCTCGATATTGAATTCTTCTTCAGCTTTAGCATCAATTTCTTCAGCTTTTTCATTGGCTTCTTGCTCAATGAAAGCCATCATATGCTTGATCTGAAAAATTCAATTCAAATTGCTTTAAATATTCTTTCAATATATTAATTATTCGTATCATTTGTTAACTTGAAATGAATTAACAAATGGTTTAACGATCGAGAAAAATCGTGAATTATAACATCGAGTAACTGCGTCATAAATGGGTCAAAATTATTGGATTGATAAAGCAGAAGAGGGGAACGTTGACAGGACCATCTTTTTGTCTCTACGACCAAATATCAATTATACGATAAATGTTATATACTCATCAAGGGCTCCCTAAAATAAACCAATTCATCATTGTGCTCACCTGTTTTTGCACATCGGCATCGCTGAGAGCCATGTTGAATTATTTAGTTTTGAATATCTGCTTTTCGTTAATAATCCTGGCCAAAAAAGCCTTCGTTAATGCCAAATGAGAGAACTGAGTTTCGTAGTTCAAAGAATAATTGAAGAAGTCAACGCCTATAAAGCACGACTGTCCCGAACACTACCCAAAGACGATCATATGACCACATATAACATGACTTGTATGCGCGCGCATCCGACATCTAATTAATCAAATCAACAACTAAATGTATTCAAATGTGAGGTTATGAAATGGTACATTTTATCACTGTTAACGTTATATAATAACAATTCTTATCTCCATACTTATTCTTAATGATTACAATGATTTAAAGAAACATAATTCCATTAGTATCTGTAGCAAATATCGAAAAATAACGGAAAAAAATACAAAAATAAAGGATCATTAAAAATGAGCTCTACATAACCGATCGATGGTTATTAGTTCAGTAGCCATCTCACTTCGATCGGCATAATTCGTCAAAGCTTTACACACAGCATTCTCAATATTTTTTGTTTATAGAAACAAAATCTTCACATGCAGCTTAGCCAATAACTACCGTTTATTAATTATAAATTGTAAAACAATATTTTGTGATAATTAATTGCGCATGTTTATTTTATAAAGTTATCGGTGATATTTGGGTTGCTGATTTGAACGCATTTGTGAAAAATTTTGCTAATATGGCAGAGAGAGAGAAATTCTGAACTCTGTTGTTTAAGTTTGTGATTTTTGATGAATAGATATAACAGTATTATAAAATACTGAATGATGTTGAGATGTTGAAAAAATTTATAACCTCAAAGTGATAATTGTGCGTTTGTGAGTAGATCGATTAGTGTCGGGAAAAGGACAGTGCCCGCGTAAATTTATTTCATTCTGTAACACGTTTATAATCATCGAATCAACAAGGACTTTTTGATTGTTATTTATAATTTTTTTTTTTTTTTTCGCGGTCAACATTGTTTATTATAATCATGTATGAATTCACGACGCAGTGAAACGCAGCTGGGATTATTAAAATAGGTAAAGATGTCCCATTTTACGGGACTCTTTATACATGAGCGAGCAAACAATGCTTGTGATACTATAACCTTTGTTTCTATACCATGGTTGTGTCAGTAGATCGTCGATGCCGCGTAATGTCATATACAAGAGAAACCGCGCTTTTTTCCACTATGATGACGATAAATGTCCATTTATCAGTTAATATATCGTTATTGCTTGGATATTTATGATGTTTCACATTGAATATTCTTCTATTTGTATGTTGTAGCCCAACTTTCACTTAGTAGTAAGGCAATACTTGTGTTGTGTATTGTATGATGTCAAGTTGCATGATGGGTTAATCATTCTTCAGATATTTCACGTCAATATTTATTATTGCAATTATATTTCCCATATCATTGGTTTGCATTATTTTGTGCGTATGTAAGAACTGAGAGAAATGTAAAGCTGGTAATTTTTTTGCTCAAGCCCACCGACAGCATTCGATGAATTCACACATTATGCTTCATAGGTTATAAAAGCACTTGAATATTCGTTCAAGTGGTAATGTCATACACAATGTAACTATTCAGTTGTCTGGAGTTGTTGTTTTTTTATCTATTAAAAAACACGAGTAAAATATGTGAAGTCACATCTGTCAGCAAAAAATATATTTCTTAACTGGATATCTTTTTATTTATGAAATGTATAATATTTGAATTGTATTATTTATGAAGTTTGTGGCTAATGGTGAATGAGTGAATGATTAGTATATTGGAGGCAGGACGGAGTGAGCTTGTTTCATCGAAAGACTTCGACAGATATCCATTTCATTTGTATAATCGTTTTTAAATTGGAAAATTTGTATGAGAAAGACAAAAGTATACACCATGAAAGAGTAATATAAATATCTATTAACAAAGTTTGATTGCAATCTAATGAACGTCACTAGAAGTTCTATTATAAAAAGATTGAAAATTCATTTTGGAAAATAATAGCAAGCCAGATTTAGCTGGTTGTTGGATATCATTGAAGACATACTTATACATGGATGATTAGCGTTCTAAATACAGAATGTGTTAATGTGCCCCAGCAGGTATTTTTTAGAGGAGCCACTTGGTTATGGCCAACTTGAATTTTGAGCAGCCACCACGCAGTATCGCGACCGCAAGCCTTTCATCACGTGGGGCTGGTGGCGGTGGTTTAAGTACGTCTACCCTTGTGGGTCATGTCACGCCTACATCAGGCATGTTCTCAGGCTCATCGGCAAGCACATCGAGTACAGCAAATTCGACAATCGTCGGAGCCAGCATTTACCCCGGTGCTACAGGGGCAGGATCACAATCGGTCGGACATCAACCGCAACAGCAACAGCTCTCGCCTATGGGAAGTAGAGGACTGTTTGGACAGCGAGCTTTTGCGGACAGACGTACCATGCCTGCTCTTGGGTCAGTTCAATGGTCGAACTAAATGCTATTGGTTGCACGCTTTACAAAATTGTTGAATTCAACAACGATAGATAATATGTACACAAAGCATTCACACTATTTTAGTTCGTTTGATTTCATGAAGGTTGTGTTGAATAGTCCATGTTTGCTGGGTCCTCTTCGGAAATTAATTTTGTGTATCGCAATAATATATAATTCGTGGTTGAATGGCAAGGGATATTCAAGTAAATATTTGTTGTCATGTTTATGATGCATTAATCAATATATTGTATGCATTTGCAGCAACTCTAACCCGATGGGTAGTATGGGAAGTTTTGGAATACCTCAGAGTCGGAGTTACGGATCTCAAGGAGCGATCAACAATTTTCATTCGGTATTTGGAAGTGGAGGAGGCGGCGATACAAGCACTCCACCATTATTGGACCTTTCGGAGTTCCCTTCATTAACGAATAGAGGACAGGGCGATTCGATGCCCCAACCGAGCCCAATGCCTGGGAAACAAGCTTATGGTTGGTTGCAGTTAATGTTATTAAATAAACGGGGACGTATTATTTTTTTTTAATTTTCCTCCAGTTGGTATGGTAAAGCAACCGACGTCAGAGGCGAGTGAATTTACGATGAGCTCAGAAGACTTTCCTGCGTTACCTGGAACGCAGAGTAGGGAGGGTCCTTCGCCCGGCGGTAGCGTCACTGGCGATAAAAGTCTTTCGGTTGGACTCGGCCCAGAAATTGGTCAAGATGTATTACAAAGTAATAGAGCATCTGGTTCAGAAAAATTACTGGCGTCCAAAAGAGGGATACAAACATCACCTGATGGTAAATGAATAGTTGTTTACTATTCTTCAATTGTCGAGTACTTCCATTTTCTGTATGCATACTCCAATGAACAATTTCATGTTTCAGGGAAAGTAACGAATATACCGGCAAGTATGGTGAAAGACCAATTTGGAATGGTAGGACTGTTAACATTCATTAGAGCGGCGGAAACCGATCCAAATCTAGTATCATTGGCACTTGGTCAAGACTTAACTGCATTAGGACTCAATCTCAATTCACCTGAGAATCTTTACCAAAATTTTGGTGGGCCCTGGGCGGAAACGCCATGTCGACCGCAGGACATTGACTTTCATGTGCCGCCAGAATACCTTATCAATACGACCATAAGGTATTGCATTTCAGTTGTTTATGGTTTTATGTTTCATTAATTTTATTACATAGCTTTGTGGATACTCAATGCTTATAATTAACATCGTTTGTTTCACAGAGATAAGTTGGCGCCTGTAAAATTCAATCGGTACAAGGACGATCTCTTATTTTATATGTTTTATACGAATGTTGGTGATGTATTACAATTGGCCGCAGCTGCTGAACTGTAAGTTATATGTGATTTAATGTAGAGGAGAACAAAAAAAGTAGATTGTAAAGGAGAACACCTAGCCTTGATGCAATACGATTATATACTCTTTCATTGATGTGTCAATAGGTATAGCCGAGAGTGGCGATATCATATGGAGGAAAAGGTCTGGATTACGCAAGCACCGGGACTAGGCGCAGTGGAAAAAACTTCGACGTATGAGCGTGGTACTTATTATTACTTTGACGCGCAAAATTGGAGGAAGGTAGCAAAGGAGTTTCATCTGGATTATACGAAGCTGGAAAGTAGACCTCATCTTCCGACGACCTTTCATCAAACTCAGCCTTGACTGCAGGTCAATTGACACATAATTGCAAAACTCTCAATTTTATTGATTTCAATTTCGAAGTTGCATGACGATAATGAATATAAATATTTCCCTTTCCAGATTATCCTGCGAATTCGTGTGCTGAATGTGAGCTGGCCGACCCAGCTATTGTATAAATGAATAAATTTAATAATCTTTAATAAAAACATTAAATTCGAAGAGTAATAAGTCAAGTTCCTTGCTAAGATTGCCAGCGGTCTTTCACCGCCCGCCCCCACTCCCCAGTAAACTTTTCGTTGGTCAATATTGCAAAATATTTATTGATAAAAAAATTCCCAGTTCCATGAACAAATTCAATTGCGCAATTTTTCTGCTTCATTCACTAATATGATTATCGATTCTGATGCTTTTATAGACATATTTTCTATATAATTACGGCTATTTTCTTCAGTGTCGCTTAAAAAATATCTATAATTGACCATAATACCACAGCTGTTTTCTGCACCTCGGGGCGTTGGATCGGCCATCCAATTGAGTCGCCACATTACCGCACCATTACGAAGGTGAAAGTTCGCTGTGGAAAAAAAAAAGGAATTCAAATGATAATAGAGTCACTTTTATCTCTCTTCATTCAAGATAAAACTACTTACCAACAGCGTTTAAAGCATAATTCCGTCGTTTTTCTCGGTATAAATACCAAGCGCAAGCCCGCATCAATGGTTTTTTAAGCAGTATCGCTAAATCATTATCATTTGTCCACAAAGAATTATTTAATAATTTTTTCAACGATTGTGAAAGATCATTTGTATTGAGGTAATTATCAATAGCAATCATTTCATCTTTGGTAAATATTTTTTTTGCATCTGTAAACAACGTTCAAGTTAGGTATGTGACTGTTGGAATTGGTTTAATCAAGTTCTCACCTTGTTTAACGTTTTCGAGAAACCACAATCGAAATTTGGGTATTGGCGACAAACTGGAGAGTTGGTCAATCATAGGAAACTCTCGGGTTACTTCTTTTGCTACTTCTTTGATTAAATAATTTCCCAATTCAATCCCCTGCAATAAATCTCGATCGTCAATTCATCTAACTTCACTCATTGCAACATATCCACTGGGAATACTAACTTTCAAACCCTTCTGCGTTGCAGCGATAGAATAAAATATTGCAGCTTTTATTTCACACATATTCTCTTGAGCAGTAGGAAATTTAGTTCTTGCAACTATCCGTTTCTCTGCTTCCTCGATTCCCTTGACAGTTTCAGGTATTATATCGCATAGAGCTGTGTGCAATACAACTAATGGTTCTCTTGGCATCGACATATGCGTGAATACAAAACATCTACGATAAGGACCAACACGCCGTTTTAGATCAACCCAATTTTTAATTGGATGTATCGCTTCATAATCAGATACCTGCGATCATCACATACAAAAAAATTAATTTGATCAAAGAACGTAACAAAAGAATATTTTTTTTTCTTTTAACCGTTTACCTTTTGTAACATTTCGCAAGAGCTCTGCCAAGTTATTCGTTCTAAATGTAAAAAACCAACGCTGAACCAAAGTAAAAGTAAATCGTGCAAGGTGATATTCAACTGTTGTAATGGTGGCAATTTTTCGGCATCATTAACTTCGGATATTATTTTCTAGAATAATATTGACCTTCAAATAAGTACAAAAATAATTGTAAACTCTCATAGATTTATCATTAGCAGTTGAAATTACCAATACGTCAGTTCTTAAATCAACCAGAAATTTTACTCCATGTTCCAATCGTCCCATGAGTATAAAAAGCCACTGATACCTAGGAGTTAAGGCTCTTCTCAAGCCATTCTCTGTCGCCAATAGCTGATGCTCATTATCATGCTGAAAAGACAACAACTATTATACACAACCGGCACATGAATATAAATTATAAGTTAATCGAATCGAATAAAAAGAAAAAAACCTTTTTAAATGCCAATTTATTGGCGAGATTGCTAATATATTCATGGTCTACCGCATATTTCAAGGCCAACGTCCACAGAAAATTATTCTTCTTTTCTATCGACAGGTTGTGATAACTACAGCACAAAGCATCCACTTTACTCTGCGAATCAATTATAAAATAATATTTTCAATAAGATTAAATAATATATTCAATTAGATAAATCACATATTTCTTCAATTATACATAACCTCAACTATCCAATTACTGATGTTAGTATCTTTGAATTTAAATACTTCATCAAGATCATCAGTGATAGAATTACTGCAAAACAATTTTTTATCCACAGTCGAATTTATAATGACATTTGAATAAGCCTCCCTGGGAATGTGCTCAAATTGATGTTTCTTGCATAGTAACAATGATTTCTTGGTTTGCAACACAATAATTCGCCTACAAAGTGTTCTAAAAATCATTTTCGATAGCAATACAAATAATTGTATGAAAAACAACCGACAATTGTAAACAATAGATGATACAGAATGACAAGCAAGATGCCAAATTTATTTAGTGCTATTGTCAATTTCCGGGACGAGTGAGGTTAAGAAAGTTGATACATGAAAATGGCGGGAAGGAATTTTAAATTCAAAACACAGATATGTTGGGTGTTCCTTGGTAGGACGACCTTTATTACTGAATCATCTTATAATGCAATGTCACAATATAATGTCATTAAACATGTAATCATGTCAATAATAATAATAATAATAATAATAATAATAATAATAATAATAATAAGTATTAAGTCATAATATAATAATATATATTTTTATATCAATATACTTAAATGTACCTCGTATTACTTAATATACACCTTTTATTTCTTGTTGGCGCAATATTCTTATCATCATGTGTTTAATATATCTTCAGGATGGTATAAATAATATTGTATTTTTCATAAAAGCACTTCTTGTTGCTTATAATATTATCATTTCCGTATTGTTTATTCGTCATTATCATTCTTTATTTCACCTGTACCCAATTAACAATTTTACATTTAATTTTTTCTCAATTGCATGGTAATCATTTATTTTTATTTTTCATTCATCAATTTAAAAATGCGACATTTTTTATTATTAATTTTGAAATAAAATTTATACTATCCTTCGGGCGATTTCATTTTCAATTATGAATATAAGTACATGACACATAATGTCGTATTTTAATCGTGGTCTCTGAATTTTATTTTTTCGTGGTACTAATTTCCGTTGCCTGGTCCTCTTAATTAAAACATTTGGAAATAAAAATAAATAGTACATATGCCTGATAATCTCCTCTACATTTCCATCGATTTGTTTCATCTCAAAATTCATATTAAGATATTATTCCATTAATTTTATGTTTTTTGAGTTCCCGATAGGAAGTTATTGTATTCACCACGAAAATGAAAAATCGATTTTTTTCTCTTCTTTTGTTTCCCTCTCACAGCGCCAGGACTTATGACAACAAACATGAATGGCAACGGATTTTAATTTTGTTTTTTTTTTTCATTTTAAACGCTATAAATACCCTCGCGAATCACACGATAGCTTCGACGATGAACCACTTCGGAATAAATTTTTGTCTCGGCCTCTATTTTCGAAAATATATTCGGTCGTTATTCCTATGGAATAATCTAAGGCCCAAGCAAAATCCGAATCGGCTTAACACTTTCTATCATCACATTATTAATTTATTGATTTCCCCTTTTTTTCGTTTATATTTAGGATCTAATTTCGAGTCTCAATGTTTTTTATTTTCATTTTTTTCTTGTGTTTTGTGTTATTTTTTTTGTTTTAATCTTCATTCTAATTATCGCTGGTCCGCATGATAGGTGCAACAAGACGCATAACCTGCAAATTGCTGATACAGTGAAATCATATACAATAATGAGCCGCCATATTTTTATTATCAGGCGTATCAAGTTCGTTTTTTGTTTCTTGTTTTTGTGCACATATACCAATATGTTGTTGACGCAAATTTTTACTTATATTCGTTTAAATTTAATAGTCACAATTCATTATCTAGTCCTGTTGCATTTGGCGGGTGCATTTAATCAATATATCACCACGAAATCGATGAGGGAAATCAGGCCCTTGGCACTTGCACGATTGTGTCATTAATATCAATTGAGATTTCATTATTTTCCTTCTTCTTTTCACATATGAATTTCATTCCTACAATATGCGCGTCGACGTGTTATAGAATTCACAGCGCAAATTTTCTGTGGCCAACAATTACATCAATAATAGTAATAATAATAATAATAATATTAATAATAATAAGAATAATTTTTTTTCCATAAAGTCCGCGAAAAGAACAATATAACTGTACATTTTTTAGACATGATAAACATTATATTCAGATGTACTTAAATTGATAATCGTTTTGGAAATTGTCATTTCCCATTTTATAAGAAGGAAGAAGAAAA
Organism: Meteorus cinctellus; assembly: GCA_030523045.1. Taxonomy (NCBI): domain Eukaryota; kingdom Metazoa; phylum Arthropoda; class Insecta; order Hymenoptera; family Braconidae; genus Meteorus; species Meteorus cinctellus. Next base: position 123,127 of record JAPYZF010000274.1, on the reverse strand, counting down.
AAAAATTGTTGATATTGAATATTATTAAATAATGCGCCAGATATCGTTATTTTCACTGACTTACCACAGTGAAACAAATTTAAACTGTTCATACTAATGTATTGGTAATTCGTTTTGTTTTTTTCATCTAATCAACGCTGTCATGTGAGTTGATATTTTTCAACAATAATTAAAGCCCATAACGACGGATATTGATAATTACATTTTATAAATGTTTTTTTTCTCATCTTTACGTCCAATAAAATCGACAGTTGATGTGTGAAAACAAAATGAATTGATGAAAAAAATTGAAATATTCTTTTTGTTTCACTTCTGAGCACCCACATGTTTAAGTTAATTTATTTATCAATTGTTTTTTGTTTTATATTGATCGGAAAATCGTCATGTGCGTAATCAAATGAGATTTAATGACGTTACACTATACATTGTCAATATATATATACTTACTTATTTATATGTATATAAATAGGCAAGTAGTCTTTCGATGAAACCTGTGCATACATTAGGAGGAAATTATTTGTTTGCCCATCCTCCATGAATTTTTTCTCTTCACCTTTTTCTTTTTTTTAATCAACTCTTCATTTTAATTAATTAATTAATTTATTTTTGATATGATATCACCACGTCGGAACGACAAAATTAATTTTATGTGAAGGCATAAAATTAAATTGTAACAATTTGACGGAAAATGTCGTTAAAACTTTTTGTGTTTTCTTTTTTCTTCGTTTCCTAAGAGCTTTTGAAAAAGTATATTAAACCACAGATGAATCACGCCGTTCAAATGCACAATCGTGACGCTGCAAAATTTTTTTTAATTCAAATGCAAATTTATATACAGCGTCTCGGTACTGGCACGAGTGGTACAATTGATCACATTAATACTAAAAATTTGAGGCGATGTAAAAAAAAAAAATTAGAGCCATTTTCACATAATTTTACATATCATAAATACGTATTATATATGACTCTATTTTTTTTTCTGCCTCGTGTCATCTACTATTTACTTATTTATTTATTTTTTTCTTTATTTCATTTATCCCGAAATATATTTTCCTTGAGATTCATATATATGTATATGTTTATGTATATGTTTATATATTGTCAACGTCTGCTTATGAATTTCTTTTGTTTTTCCCCATGAAATTTTTTCATGTAAATTCCTCACAGTTGATTTATTATAAACAAATTATTTATTTGCAGACGAAGACACGCACATGTTGTAATTTTCATGATTGTGAATTTTTATATATTCAATTGTTTGATAAATGTGGACAGACAAGCCAAAAAATTTTATGTGAGTGTGTTTGTGTTAGATTGACGTAGACACATAGACAAACATATCATGCATTGATTACAATATTCAACTATTTACGTATAATATTTATTGTTTATATGCGCACTTACAGCCGCAATTTTTCTTTTTTTTTCCTCATCTTTCTTCCCTAAAGTTTATTATTAAAAACTAATTTCGTAGATGTGTGGCTCTGATCGACCTGTCTATGCAACACTTTCGCACTTAAATGTGTTTGGTATTATTCATTATTAATATAATTTTCTCTCAATTATTCAATTAATTTATTCATTCGTTTTGTAATACTAAAAAATTCTACCTTACACACAAAACACGGAAGATTTTTTTTATTCGTCGTAGCCTTTATTTCATTTATTGAATTTTTCAAACGTCTCACATTTATCAGCAAAACTTCAACCATGTCAAACAAATTATCATTTTTTCTTTTCATATTTGTTAGTTTTTGTATTGTTCATTTGAGTCTTTATATTCTGCTCACATTCATAGAGTGTAATAAAGGTGCTGTCCATTATCAAATGGATTTGTGTTCAGTATAATTATACGTATTTCGAAAAAAGTCACAGACATCATTTTTTTTTCAATTTTTCATCATTTTCTTTTTTTTTTTGCTAATATGACTCTCGTCTGGTTTTTTTTTCCCCTTCATTACCAACACGAGTGTCACATATGCTTCTAATGCATCATCGTCAAAAATATATTATATATATAATATATATTTTTTATATGTTCATTTTATTTTTGTTCTTTGTATTTTTTTCATTTTTTCATTCTTTTATTTATAATAATATATATCATATTATATTATAAGCATATATATACATATACATATATACGTATATATATGTATACACACCCATGTGTATATATAGATATGCATATGTATATATATATACATAATGATCAAGGTGAATTAAATTTAAAATGACTGCTATGAATGTATACTTACATTTTACATATGTACGTTAAACACTTCTCCATATGCACCTGCAAAATGTTCTTTTCCCCACTCTATTTCCCTCCTTCCTCCCCCTTTCATTGAGTCGTTCCTAAATTTCAATATCTATCCACTCTCATCGATAAGTATTGTATCCTTACTCATCTCTTTTTAATTTTTCCCATTTTCCTCCTCCTCAATTCATCCAAGAAGATAAGTCAATTGTCTTTCACTCTAATTTCCCCAAGTCAATTAACATTCCAATTAATTCACTCGAAATATCGAATTGTCATTTATTTCTAGATGTTCTCAGCAAAATTTCAATTAATCACACAAAATACCAAACAAATGTTAATAAATAAATTATTATAAAAATAAAATAAAGTGTGACAAAGAAAATAATAAAGCGAGAGGATTTGTTACATCCTCATATTTTGAAATTTTTTAATGGATTTTTATTGATTCATAATAATGTTAACCATATAATCATAATAATTAATAATAATAATAATGATAATAATAATAATAGTAATAATAATAATAATCAATAATAATTAATAATAATTGTAATAATGAAATAGATATCGTTAGACTACTAAGGTACAGCTGCTTCATACTTTTTTTTTTGCATAAAAAGTGAAGGAAATAATAAACGATTCAAGTGATAATCCCCTTGGTACACCAAATCATACATCTGTACGTCCACACAATGATTAATTTGTCATCTTTGACTCATTTTGTCTTTATAGATGTTCGAAAAAGTGCAGTAAAAGTGTAAGAAAGAAAAAAGAAAATGGTCAATAACAATGATAAATGAATGAATTTTTTGGTTTTTTCAAATTCTTCGTTTGTATTGATATCAAAAGGACAAACAGAGTTGGATCATTGGTGTAATTGATGATAAGTCCTAAAATTGACGCACTTGGGCATATGTTTTTTTTTGTTATTGTTTCATTGATTTTAATCATGGGTATTTTGTTTGTTTATTAATTTTGCGTTTTATTTATGTATATTTATGGAAATATAATATAAATAAAACGATTTCAATGATTGCGATTTGATGTGATATTTCGTTATCGCTCAAACTTTGTTAGCCAACATGAAAAGAATAGAAGAAAAAAAAAAATAAGAAAGAAAGAAAGGAGAGAAGTGGAAAAAAAACAAAACAAATAAGTAGAAGAAAAGAAAAGAAACAAATTGAAACACAAAAATGTTTGGAAAAAATCAAATGGATACAAAAAAAGAAAAATTACATAATAAAAATACACGCGACAATAATTGATAACGCAATTAAATGTTAAATAATGATACAGAAATAATTTAAAATAAATTCCTTTCACAAATCGCTGTTTATCCTTCGTATTTCTCAATTTCATCCAATTATGAAAAAATATCATTAAATAATATACGACCATCAAGCGTTAAGAGTTCAACAAAATTCATATTAAACTTTATTTCATTTCATTTTTTCTTTCACGTTCCACCCAAATCACGGCTTCTTTTCATAGTCATACAAAAAACAAAGAGAAACGAAAGAAAAAAAATAATAAAACAGTTAATAGTCAGCTAGTCGTAACAATATATGCACGAACTACATATGTCTATGATAAGTATATTAAGGCCATGTTTTGAAGTTTTGGAGAGCAATTATGAGCTTTCACACGCTTCATATCCACTAAATTTCCAACTGTTTTTTTCTTCTTTACCAACCGACAAATATTTTTTTCCATATCATTTATTTCATCATTTTCACCATTTTTTTTTCTTTTTCACTGTCTTGTTTGTAGAAAATACAATAGTTCAAGTCAAAAACAAATGACAAAAGTAACTCATGCATGTAAATATATATATATATATATATATACATATATATTCAAGACACAGAAAGCCGACGAACCACCCACGCGACAATTGGTACAGCCTAATGAGACTTTAAACGCTAAAGATATTATTAATCCTACGATTGCACGAGAAGTTGGTGTTCACCGAAAGGCGAGCGTTCTCCGGTCCTCCAATTTTTTTTATCATTTTTTTTTCCATTATTTTTTTTTCTTATTAAATTATTATTTTTTTATTCTTACAATTCTCAATGTCCCTCTCCTTACTTGAAGAAGAATAATGATGAATTATTTTTTTAAATAAAAAACACAATGATTCTTGATATTATAAAATTCCGTTCAACATTATATCCCTATATATTCTTACCAAGTAAATAAAATATATATTTTTTGTTTATTATTTTGTGTTTGTTCTTTTGTGTAACAATCCGTTTGTTTAAGTATAAGAATTCCCCGCTCCACAATAATTATCGTTTTGCATTGACTCAAGTGAAGAAATAAAAAACGCCTCATTTCACAATTTTTATATCTCTATCCATTTCCATTTTCATTCTCTTTCACTTCCTTTTACTTCCCCATCCCTCTCCTCCCCAATCATTAATATCAGTTCTATGGCTTAAAAAAGAACAGTCTTAAATTTAAGGTCCTCCGAGTTAATGAGCATTGACAAGCGCGCGGGTATTGACCAGTTAAAACTTAGTTCAGACGTATCGACTTTGACTTTATATATATGAACATTGAGATAGCTTGATATATGTCTGTGTGTTTTTTTTTCTTCTTTTTTCATTTTATCTTTCATATAATATTTGCTACGGTTCGGAGTAAAGTTTTGTGTCATTAATAGAAACATTATAAGTATTTATAATCTTATTCCTGTGAAACGAACAACAATTAAATCAATTCTCAATGGGTGTACAGACTTATTTTTTTTCTTTTTTTCTCATCTTGATCTAAAAAAAAAAACAGTTGGAAATTAGTAAAGCGTCCCCAAATTCCAGGATAACAAACGCCACTCGACCTGGAACGTATTTGTTTACTTGCATATATATTTTATCATCTCCAAATTTTTTTTCTTCCTTTTGTTTGTTTGGTTTTTGTTTTTTTTTTTTCATCATTTTCAATTTTTCTTCTCTTATCTCAATTACAATCTACACGCACTTACATACTTGGTTGGCATCACGAGTATACAATTAGCTCATGGATTGAAAATTGTTCACAGAAATATTCGATAAGACACGGCATTCACGATTGCGTCTCTTGTGTATGTGTGTATTTATGTGTGTTTTATGTGTGACAATTATTCATAATCATTATTTCATCGTCCTTAACTCTTAAAATCTAGAATACATATATAAATATATTTATATAAATGTATATCCAATAATACACATTAATATATATATATCAATATATACACTTAAATATATAAAATGGCACGAACGTGCACGCATAACGAGAATTTTTTTTATGCATCCACGTGCGTACATATATTCGCAGCATTATAAGATTAAACCGTTTTTTAAAAATCTAGTTAACTACGAAAGAGAAATAGCCTAATGCTCACAACACAGTTCACATAGACCCCTAACCAGAGTTTATTTCATTTCATTATTTTTTTTTATTTATTCATTATACTTAATTAATTATTCTATTAATCTTAAATATTACTTTGCTTACTTTTTGTTGTTTAATCATCGTTAATACTCGCGTTTATTTAATTGGCATAATATTATCCTCACAGTAATAATATTTTAATAATTAATCATTATTATAATATATTTATATAACATATCATCGGTTAAATATACTTTTATATTATCGTTATTTTTTTGTATATATAAATTCATTTGTTTATTTTTTTTCCTTTTTCTTTTCATTTTATCCATTATTATTATTATTATTATTATTCTTTAATCTTAATTATATGTATGTCATACAACACTGTGATACATTTCCATTCTTCAAACCTCACTATAGTCATAACCACTGAAATGTATTTCGTGCGGTGTAAAGAGGGCCCAGGTGGGGTAGGGAGGAAGGGACGAGGGCACGTGTTGGCGATTATTTTTTTACGTCAAATAATTTTGCTTTTCTTTTTCTTTCATTCTCTCTCTCATTTTTTTTTGTTCTTAGCAGCGTTTAGCCGTTAATTTAATCGTCAAAAAGCGCCGCGTGAATATTAATTTGAAGTTTGTTTTCATTTATTTAGAAACTAAAAACATCTCCAACTTTTTATAGCACACTTTTATTTCATTTTTTTGATTTTGCATTCATTTTCTCCCTTTTTTTTTTCACCCCTTCAACGAGAGAGGGTTAACGAGAATTAACAAATATACGAGCAGAGGTGATAGGATGTGGATGAGAAGGAAGGGTGAAAGAAAAAGATCTTTGGATCTTTTATTGAAAAGAGACTCAGAGAAAAGAGGGCGTTATTAGGGGGGGAAAGACGGGGTGCAGGGCTTGTAAGGTCACTTGTCCATCTCTAAACTCTAAGTAATTGTTTAATGATTTATTTATGCCCGAAGTCTTTCAAATTGATCGTGTTTTTTTTTTTTTCTTCAAATTTTCGTACTATCATTTTTCTTATTTTTGATGGGGAAATTCCCATCAATTTTTTTTCTTAAATACTTTTTTTTTTTTTCATTCTTTCATTTTTTTTCCTTAAGACTAGATTCAAGCATGTGAATCACTTTTTGACATGCTCGTGTGTTTATTTTTCATTTTTATTTTCTCAATTTTACACATGTCTCATCTTTCTGTTTTTTTAATTTTTTTTCCTCCCTTCATTTTTAAACCCATCAAATCGAACAAAGTGATTGCTTATTATTTTTTTTATTTATTATTCTCTTTTATTCTTTTTTCTGGAAGAAGCAGAATTTTTGTGCTCTTCTTTATTTTGAGAATCACGACAAATTCATCGTGTTTAGTAATCTTAGGCACTGAAACATGAAGTTATTCTCGTATTCGTTATTTGTCTGTCTCAATAACCCTCTCTCTCTCTCTTTATCTCTCTCCTCCTCACATTTCCCATCTTCATCATCTTCATCTCATACTAAATAAACCAATAAATTCATTGCGCATTATTGGCCGGGACTGGTTCATTTACTTTCTTTCTCACTACCACATTTCTCTCTATTTCTTTCGCTGTTTTTCTCTCCCCATTTCTTAATTGTTTTTTTTTTTTATCATATTTATCCAAGATATGAGTCCCCGAATATTTGGAAGCAATTCGTTCTCACTTTTCATTCTATTAAATTCAATACCAATACTAATTCAAAATATAATAATTAATAATTATACGACGCCCTTTTGTGCAACTGGTGAAAAAGTCCAGAGAGCAAAAAATGCTCATTCAACACTTCGATATAAATTCATATACACAAACAAATAAACACACCGACATACACTCAACACACACAGGCATACACACACACTGATAGATTTATTTTTCTTTGTTCGAAATAATTGAAAAATTCGGGAACTCGTTGATATCTTTGGGTGGGTGGATAGTGCCCGCAGTGACGTATATTTATTTTTTTTTTTACGTTTTTTTCCATTTGATAAGCTTGATATATATATATATATATATACATACATATATATATATATTACTTGGACACGCAATAATTAAACAGTGGAGAGAGAAATAATATTCCATAGCGAGACGTATACATTAATATTCAATTATAAATTTCTAAACGCAAATTGTTTCATTACAAACTACAAGAAATTCATCACGACTACCGCAAGATATAATATAAGACATTAAAAAACGAATAAAGTTAATTAACAGTATGATTGGCAACACAATTAAGCGTATATCGGAGCAATTGGGTTATTTTTTTTTCGTCATTCTCTTTATTATTCTTCTTTTATTTTTTTCCGTATTTTCTTTAACCACTATGACTTTATCACTTATCATTCTTGCGATGCATTTCTCCGTCTTTTTTTTTCTCGTTACTAAATTGTTTTTTGTGCTTCCACATGTCCGAAAGGACTCTACATAATGGAAGAGTCGATGCCCCTGTACCATTTCCCTTCTTAATATTTTTTTACAATCTCGTGTTATTCATTCTTTATCCCTTTTTTTTTAATTTTTAATTTTGTCCATTCACTCATATCATTTTCGCTATCATCAATTGTATCATATGAGAACTGCATATTTTTTTTTTGCAATTAAAAAAAAACACAGCGCATTAGGTTATCGAAGCTAAGCCTAGGAGCCTTTTTTTTTTTGGACAATTAATTCAGTATTCGTTTGTCCATTATACAATTATATAAAATTCGTAATTATGACAGAGAAAAAAATATAATGCGACATTTTTATATCGCAGTGAATAATAGCGCTCAAGGTGGGCTTCGTTTATATATTTAGAGATAAATATTGTTTGTGTTTTTTTTTTCTTTTATTTACTTTTTCATTATGCAAATAGAGATAATATAGATTCGTTAATTGTTGATTTTATTCTCTATATTTCATTATCGACTTATTATCATTTTGGAGAATTCACGTTAAATCAGATCGCTCATTATTTATTTTATTGTTTTTGTCCATTGCGCAAAATAATATCATTCTAAGACACTGGTAAAATTATAAATGAATAAATCACTTTGAGAAATTTTTAATACAAAGCAAGCGAAATAAAATATCGCAAAATAAAAATAAGAATGAATTGCCCATTTAGAGATCGAATGACAATTGCGCAAGTGTATTTTATTAGTTATATTTTTTTTTTCTTTAATAATCTAAGTCTGTAGGGACAACAAGTAATTATAAATAGCCCACCGTAATTATTTGTATTTGCTACTGAACGCTTTCGAGTATGTGAGACCCTTCGCGATAGAATATACTCTAAAAATATGTTCTTATTGATATTTTGAAGTTACATTGATCCCTCGTAGGCATATTTTTTTCTCTATTTTTATTTTTGGCTTCGAATGAGCAGTGATGAGAAGGATTTTAACACGACAACCTTCCCCTCTTTCTCCATATCTTTCATTTTTTTTCCCCATCTTTCTTTCTCTCCTTCACACTTTTCTCTTTCTTCAGTTTTCTTTCTCCATCAAATTGATATTTCAAAGCTAAATAAATTCCTATCTCGCATTTACTGTGACAATTATCGAAACTTTGTGAGATCGTAAAAATTTGAAAAGCCAATATTATTTATTCTCTTTTGTTTCACATTCAATTCCATTGTTCGTGTTTATTCTTTCATTTTTCTTTTTTTATAATCACTTTTCACAATGTCATTTTTTATATGCTATAATTAAAAAAAAAAAAAAAAAAAAAAAAAAAAAAAAAAAAAAAAAAAAAAAAAAAAAAAAAAAAAAAAAAAAAAAAAATTGTACTCAACTTCAATTTCAGTACTTTTTTTTTTTTTTTTTCATTCATTCTTCCATACCTTCAAACTTAAAAATAAATATTATGTCAATGTTAACATTTTCTCTCACATTTGTATTATCGAGATATAAATCATTGGCTTTTCGAGAGACCGGATTGGGTCCAGTAAATGTTTCGAAGTTTATTCAGAATTCTTTGCACCATATATCTGTCTCGTTCTCTTTCTCTCTCTTTTTTTATTTTCCTCACACATTTAATCCTCTTGTTGTTAATAATAATTTAAAATCGAACGCAGTCAGCCAACTGGAATGAACACACGTCGCCCCTTTGGAAAATGCACCTAATGCCTAATATTTTTTTGTTAATTTTTAATTTTTTTTGTTTTGAATACTATAAAGACGGATATACGTAGAGCCTCGCGATGAAATTGGAAATAATTTCCTCGAGGATTAATTAAATGAATAGAATTTTGATAATAAATTTTTGTTTAAAGCAAACGAGACGGCAACTCGTTGCGTGTATATACGTGTGTTATATGCGTATGTTACGTTCGCGCGTTTAGATGAACACTTAGTTTGTTTTTTTTTTCTTGTTTCATTTGTTACAATTCAATTAGATGTATACAATAGATACATCTGTAACAATTTTTAATTCTAATTAAACCTTTATTTATTCATTCTTCTGTCATTATCTTACTCGCGATATTACTTATATGTTTGACGCATATCCCTTTTATTATGAACTCTTTTTAATGTTTTTTCGTAATTATTTCTTGCTTTTTACAAATTCATTGAATTTTTTTTCACATTCTATAAATAAATACCCTTATGAGTGATCTTTTCATTCTTTTGTTTTCTCACTAGTTATCCAATTTATACATATAAATATGTATATATTTATAACTAGTTATGCACGCGGAACTTCACCGTCTGTACATGGGATTTTATTTTTGTTTATTATTCATTTATACTAATTACGTTGTATTCCACGTGTAATACTAAGATTGAACTGAATTCATCCGTCGTCTGTTATACACAATATTCCCCTTTTCTTTCAAATTATTACGTGTGTACATTTGTATTTGTGTGTATTTGTGTGTGCATGTATTTTTTTATTCGCTCCCTCCAGCCCTGCATTATCCTTTTCTATGATTGTTAATTTCACATTACACTCTGATTCCTTTTTTTTTCTCTTTTACACTGTCTATTTATAGTTCGCACAATACCTCATCGACTAGTCGATATATTTATAACCACCACAACAAAAGCCACGCGTTTAATTCATTTTATCTGGCACGGAAATGTTTAAAAGAAAAATGTTTTATAATCACACTGAAGCTGGAATGGCCCCGACACAAAAAAAAAATCATTGCGCAATGAAAATTCTACATTAATTTATTTTCTCTCACCAAAACAATAACAATTAATAGAAAAACTAAATTTTTCATTTTCCATTATTTGACATTGTCTCAATAGCGCTGGAAAATTTATAACAAATGGCGGAAAAAAATGAATTCTATAAAAATAATATTTTTTTAGACAGAAAATTTTTTTATGAGATTTGAAAACAAAATAATATTAATAATAAAAATAATAAAAATGAAAAAATGATACCAATGAAGCAGCCAATAATGAAAAAATCAAATTGCGCATGAATAATTTTTTTTTTTTTCCGTCAAAAACAAAAGTAATAATAAAATCAAATTTTAATTGATTTAAAAGAGGAAGAAAATAAAAGTAAAATACAATAATGAAATGTATATGGATGAGTATATTACAATTACAGAAAATGGGCGAATTGTCGCCGCACATAAAATATTCAGTTTGTTATGGATTTGTAACGACTCCATAATTGGAAATGCTAAAACATATTTCGCCTAAACTTTCCATTTTTCTTACAAACATTTGTATCTTCTGTTAAATAACATTTCAATATAAACACTGTGACATTAGAATCAAAACACGATTATTTGAGTTTATCGAAATTTCATGACGATGATAATGATGATAATGATAAAACCTCAATTGTCACATCGAGTCACAAGTTTTTTACAATTTACAAATAGTCACGAGTGAAAACACAAAGATGTCATTCCAAATGGAATTGTCGCAAAAAAAAGAAACACTGATAGCAAATAATATTGGCTCATATATATAAAAGAAAAAAAGAAAAAAAATAAACAGAAGATTCAAACAATAAAAATCCATCATATATTAAGCGCGTACTTTATGTCCAGTTCAATTAAGGTTTCAGATAAATACTGTCTCAACTATCATTATTACAAAATACGTGGCGTAAACTCATATATAAATATCGCAGCGAGTAGAAGATTTATGAATATTTAGCAAAATAATGAATGACTAAATTTAATATACGCAGCAACAATAAAACATTATCAGTGGCTAGAAATGGATTCATTGTAATATACAGCAATAATATTTGTTATTTCAGATGTTATCCTACAACATTTTGCAATAATAAAATAACTTTGTTGCTTTTGTTTATTTTACTAATCGAGCCTATGGAATTAGGTGTCATCAAGTGAGGAATCGTCTGGTCGTAAATAAATAAATTTTTCCATCTTTCGTCGTATCATAATTTCCTCCAATCTTATGCTTTTTCTTCCACATTGAAATGAGAATATCAATCATAAATCACAGAATGATATTGACGTGATAACATAGCTCGAGATTATTCCATACGCCATTTTCTTTCCATTCTCATATTCAAATTACTCATTTGACCCACTTTGACATTTCTGCATGAGCACAAAAAATATTAATATGAAATAATGAGAGATCGTATATATAAACATAGACAAGAACAAAAGTTTAATTAGTGTGCCGCAATGGGAAAAATTCAAATGGTAATCAAACTGATGTATCTTATTTTCCTTTTTCTCAGGGTATTCTTTCTCATTTTTTTTCCTCTCCCTTCTTTCTTTCCCTTTCCCTTTTTTTTTACATTTCGACTAGCCGACTCCGTGACAATTGTAAACAGAGTTTGTAACAATTAGCCCGCACACGACTAATTAGTTGGAATTTTCAGGTACGAAGCTTGAGGGGCTAATTTTCATTATATAGTAAATAAGGTTATTCATTATTTTTTCCCTTTCTTCACGAGTTGATAAACTAATTAAAATAACATGACGAGAAAATTCAACAATATCAAGCGCACTAAATGCATTAATTGTGAGCATATGAACATATATATACACATATATATTCATACTTTGTGCAAGGAAATTAAAGTAGGCGTTATAAATTGTATTTTCATTTCCATTCGTATGCATAAGTGTGTGTGTTTGTGTGTGTATCTGTGTATGTACTATATGTATTCGTGCACGCGTGTATATGAGACGCAACACGAAATAAATTTTCCAATTACATCGAGAAATATCGAATAAAGTCCATGATTAATGACAGCTGCTATCTCTATCCTCACAAAAATTCTCATCAAGATGACATCACTTATTTAACACATGGCATTGTGCCAAGTCAACAAATCTTGAAAAGAACTGAGGGTGGGGCGTGGGGGAGTGTAAAGAAAAATGAAAAAAAAAAGGAGGTCAATATGATGACACCGACGACGGATTTGACTCTTTTCTGCATAAATACAAACATAACCACTAAGTAATAATGATAAACTTACTAATAATATAATAATAATAATAATAATAATAATAATAATAATAATAATAATAATTGATATAATGATAGCAATAATAATAAAACCAAACAAAAAAAACAGCAAAAAAGTAAACACCCTTAATAACTAAAATGGCATAGAAAAATCAGATCTCATGGACCATCAAAGGCGATGTTGGAAAACTTCGCCGGAAGAAATACCCGGTACACCAAGAAAAAAAATATATATATAGGTAATAATGATAATAAGACACTCGTTTGACCGAAATTCACAATCAAAGATAAAGAGCAACGTAGAGAAAAAAAAAATATACATTCATATCGAAATAGCTTATTTGAAAAAAAGAAAAATAAAACCGCAACATTTCTCTTTGAGCCGTGACAATGATTTTTCTAAAATACTAAAACTTCACTTTCCATCAAATCATTCATTTAAGACCACGATATTAACTGTTAATTCGCACCATTCATTTCATCTTTTTTTTTTTCTTTCATTTGGATCTTTGTTCTAAACATAAAAGTTATTATTTTTTTGTTGGTATCTCACATTCGGTCTTATCCTCCCATCATCCAAAAACTTTGGAGATTAATTCCATCTCTTTGAAAAATTATTATTACATTTTCATCTCCCATTTTTTTTTCCTTATTTTTTCCCTTTTTCTTCGTTTTTTTTGTGTTGTTTTATTATTGTTTTTTTTTTTTTACCTTTTTCTTCAATAATCCCCGTACTAAACTTACGCGCAAAGACAAACTCCCTACAATCTATCTCAGAACAACATCTCTCGTCGGACAAGACACGAGAATATCACATTGCAAGTGTATTTTTTTTTTTATATACTTAAATCTATGTTTACTAGAAAATATCATTTTCTTGTGGTCTACCACCAATCTCGCTTTGATAATCAGTAGCGTACGTTTCTTTTTTTTTTTGTTAACTTTTCTCTGGTGTTCATTTTTTCTTAGCATTGAAACAAATTGAATTGTGTGTCGATGTATTGACACTTGCAATAAACCTGCCATAATCATGCTCTCTTGGTTTTTTTTTTTTTAAATTGTTTCAATAACATCAAATAAATGATTTTTCCTCGTTTTTTATCCCTCCCACATTGTTTTTTCCTTAAAATATTTGTCATTAGAATACCGATTGGCTGTGTGATTGTTTTATTTTTCACGCACGTGTCATGCCCACATATTAATTCGTTGGTTACTCCCTCGCGGGCTCTGTGTCACGATTCAATTCTCTTTAGGAGAGTAGAAAAAAAAAAGAAAAAAAAAAATAAACACAATCATAATCGATTAATACAATTTGTGAATACGCAAAAATGAATGGAGAAAATTGATTTATATATATAAATATATAAGAAAAAAAAAAAGAAAAGAAAAATAATAAATAATAATAAAATTAATTAAACTTCAATTATACAGTGCATAGGACATGAAAAATGCTTTGAGAAAATATGAGGAAGCTTAATTCAAGTCATATGTGAATGATAAAAGCGAAATTTCGCTCATTAAAATTATTTTCACTAATTTCTTATATCTCTTTTTTCTTTTTCCTTTTTTTCCCTATCTCAAATTGATCATCACAAAGTGTCGCTCTTTCTCAATAATATAATTGAACGCTCCATTCGGAAGCGTATTTGACATTGTCATGATTGTATCCGCATCGTTGTTGAGCGAGAAAATTTCGCGGCTCCATTTTTGGAAATAGGCACATTATACTATTTAAGTATTTCTATTTATTTCATTTTCTTTGCATTTTAAACTTCAAATATACAAGCCCCTTTCATTAATACTGGAGCATAAAAATGGAGTGTTATTATATAAATGTGTGAATGTGTGCGAGATTAAGAAAAAAATGGACGCGCGAAAAAGAGTGAAAGATAGATAGAGGAAGATTAATAATGAGAAAGATTTAAAATGGAGAATAAGGAGCAAGCAATAATGGAAAAGACATTGATCCTTAATAATATTGGACGATCAGCAAAGGTTGTGCGCGACGTATTCGATGCACTCATAATCATTATTGAGGAATAATTTAAGTGAAATAACATTTGATGAAGAGAAAGAGCGACGATTTGGTGTATGTCTAATCATCATTTTCTTTTTTCTTTTAATTTTTTTCATTTCGTCTGTCAAGTTCACGGCTCGTTATATTTTATTTAATTATCGTTCTTATATTCTCACTTATCCACAATTTTTTTAAAGTCATTCAAGTCAACGAGGGAGCTCTCTTAGTGTTTCATGTACATATGTATATGTGTGTGTATGTGTGTGTGTTACAAACAGCATGAGTGTCCCGTTTGCTCATGGACATAAATTCACAACACTCATTGATAATCGATACTAGCTTTTAATCTAACTGACTATGCACTAATTAATAATCGTTTAAACAATATTGTTTAGGTAGGCTAATAGCTCGCCATAAGTATATATTAATATTAAAAATCGTAGTGTTTTTTTTTTCTTATATCCTTCAAATCTATTATTATACAAAAATTATGATTTATATGTGCATGTATTTATTTGGGTATTGGGCTTGAGGGGGGAGGGAAAAATGTCTATTTGCGTATCAAACACGCAACATTTAATGCATCTACGTATTATTGTATTATTACTTCTTGTTGTTATTTTCATTTGTATTAATGTGCATTCACTTTATCACGTCTTTTGTTCGATTGTTTTGCTGATATTAAAAGACGTGTCCCTTTAGTGGTATTTTTTCTTTCCTTTCTTTTTTTTTTCTCATCACTTCCACCCTCCCTCGTCATGTCTTTAATGTTTCTACAGACGACAGTCCCTATAAACGTGTCGATACAGATATTGATTCGCCAAGAGAGACCCTAAGTTTCTAAATTCAATATTATTATCACAACAAATATCTTTCTACTATTTTGAGAAAGTTTCACCATTTCGTCTTTGATTCCATCAATAAAAATTACTTTTTATTACGTGCCAATCACAACATTTTTTTTTTATCTGCGTTATGTGCACATTTCGGATGCTCTAAATTTTTCATTTCACTTCCAAGATTCTGATTCATTTCTTCCCTTTTCCTGTTTGTTTATTATTTTTTTTTTTACTTTTTTTCCATTTTTTCTTGATTATATATATTTTTATTTGTTTGTTTTTTTTTTTCCTTTTTTTTTTTTTTTTTTTTTTTTTTTTTTTTCTTTTTTTCCTTTTTTTCTTGTTTTTTTTTTTTTTTTTTTTTTTTTTTTTTTTTTTCCGTCTTGTTTTTATTTTATTATGTGTTTTTTTTTTTTCATTCATTTTCCGTTTTGTTTTCTAGTTATTTTTCTTTTTATGTTTCTCCATATTTTCCTGCTATCTTTCATCAATTTCATCATTATTTCACCCTGACAAGTCTTTGCACGATGTAATTAAATACATACGCGACTTTTTGACGAACACAATCCCCCATGAATAAATCAATTCTGAAAGCTTAAATGCCATATGTGATACGTGGAATCATCCTGACTATTATATTCTTTCAGATTAGATTGATATATACTTGTATATATTCATAAATATATACATATACCTTATTTTTCGAATCGTGGTCTGACCAGGCAACTCTATATGTCAATCTTTCATATATTGTTAAAACACTTAGGTATTAATCTTAAGTTTACGTCCATAGGATACTGTTAAGGGCGCTATGATTCGATCTCAATTTTGATAACCCCAAAGAAAAAACACACGTGGTATAATTCTAATTTAGAAGTGATGCATTGATCTGTCATCATTTCCACTTGCTAGTCCATATTTTTTTTTTCATTATTAATTTATCAGTGAATATGATTAATTAATACACTTGCTATTTTGTTCAATACATTTCTTTTTTTTCTTTTCCATTCATCCACAAAATGTTCATGCGTGCAATATGATCTATTGATTAAGTGAAATCATATTTTCACAATTGTATGCTTTGTCTGTCCTTATTTGTTTTCATCAAAATGTGATTGTAGATATATATATATATATGTATGTTTTGTTTACATATATAAATATTTATATATTTGTTAGAGAACGGCGTTCAATCGTGGCGTTGTATTTATATTGGCGTATGTGTAATAATCATTGTCATATTTATCATCAATTTTTCACCGTTTTATGTTAAAACAGCAATCAAACTTACAGTTGAAAATTTCTCTTATAATATTATGTCGAAGTTTATGTTTGTAATGAATATTTCGATCAGCTTTCAGTTATGTGTTGTTTAATAAATGTGTTATATCAGCCCAGTGTCGGTCGTAATGGTATAATGTCTGTGCCCTTTTTCTATTATTGCGCAAATCTTCCCCACTCGCTTCAGCGGAAATTATAAAACAATACTTTTTTCTTTCCTTATTCATTTTTTTTTTCTCTATTTTGCTTAGCGTAATGATTAAATTTGTCCGCGATTTGAGGAGGAGATTCATTGAACTTTCACTTCCATCGCGAAATCATCTAAAAAAGCTCGTCGCGTTGATGCACGACGTAAAAATTCATGGACGCAACTAACAAAAGAATGATTTGTTGCTTCAATTATTGTTTTTCTTTTTTGTTCTTTTTTTTTCATCTTCAACTTGCTCGTCGTTTGGTTTTTCAGTCCATCAGGTACCTTCGACGTTTTGAAGAAAAAATAAAAAAAGAAAGAAAGGAAAAAAAATAAAAAAAAAAAAACAAGAATTGATTTAATGCAAACGACCATGGTCGCTCGCTGGTGTCCATAGCACATACATGTTTCCCAAAAGTCTATTCATTTTTCATTTATTTGTTCCGTCATTTTTCTCTCATCCCTCTTATGTCAAATACAGTCGCGTTATAAAGCCGAAATTAATATGTAATCATTCGACTGTTCCCGCATTTTTTCTTTTTTCTTTTTTTTTTTTCGTATCACAAAGACGCATAACGCTAATACCGGCCACTTCTTAATCTTCTCAACACATTCGTTTCCCAAACAGGAGCATTAAACATGCCAACATGAATCCAAATGGGACTGAACGGGGTTCGAAGGCTAATGCCACCACGACTTGACTTGAATTAAAATGTGATCTTTTTTCCACGCGATATTTCATTATTATTATTACTATTATTATTTTAGTATTACTATTTATTATTATTATTATTATTATTATTATTATTTATTATTTATTATTATTATTATTACTATTATATGTTTTACTTTTTTTTTCGTTTTCTTGCAAGTTTCATTTTTTTTCTTCTCATCTCCTTACCAATCGCTTTAAACTCTAGATTAATAAATGGTACAGAGACACACTGGACATTGGCACGACAGGTGGCATTTAGATTTAATATAGAATAAAATTTACGTTATTGCGATAACATTTGGTATCGTTGTGTCGTTGCCCGGCCAGCCTGAATTCTCATTGTATTTTTTTTTGTTTTGTTTTATCAGCTCTTGTTTACTGCCATCCATTCCCCATCGTAATCTTTTTTTTTTTGTTTTTCATTAACTATCATCTTAATCACAGCAGGACGGCGGGCAGCGACGTCAATGCGCGTTTAAGATTTCTTTCTTTTGATTAGATTGATACAGTCTAAGTTTGATACTCGCTGCAGTCTTGAAACTGTTCAGCAAAAAAAAAAAAAAAAAAAAAAAATAATGGAACACTCCCCGACACAATCAGAGACCTTTGGCCTTGAAATTTTTGTCTTTGTCTTTCAGATGAGAATCATATTTCCTTCACGACACGTCACATTATATTAATTTCATTTCATTCATATTATTTTCAAATAATTCATCGTGCTTTGCATGGAAAGAACACACATTAGCGATTGTGCGTGAATAGTTACGAGACTGAGGTAATTAAGAATTTTTTTCTTTCTTTCATGCTTGCGTTGATCGCGAGAGTTCATGATTCACATTGAAAATGCATTGGCTCATAGAAAATTCCACTATTTTTAAACGTGGGAGAGAGCCGCGTGTGGATTGAATGCTACATAAGTTTATTTCGGTCCCCGATTTTAATTGTCTCCATTCAAGATAACCCAATCGGATTGTCAATATTTCGTATTTACTTATGTATGTTATATTTTGTGGTTTGTTTATCGCAGTAAAATCGTTTGGTTGCTCTTTTTTTTCTGTTTATTCTGTGTGACCTTATGCACCTAAGCGTCAACGGGCACGAGAATATTTTTGGTTTTTTTTTTCTTGTTTTAAGTAACTCGTTTCAATAATTGCGTATTTATTTTTTAAATAATTGACATTTCGAGAAGACTCTGATATCAAGACGGTCAAATAATCGTTATAAATTTTGCATCAAATAATATTCAGATGCCATATTGACGCATTTTATTTTGGGCGCATGCCTAATTTACTATCGTTGAGTCGTTTCGATATAAGTAATATATGTACGTGTGTATTGTTTGTTTTTATGTATGTGTATATATAATGTTGTAAAAAAGAGATAAACGAACCGGGAAGAAATTAGGGCGTTGATAAACGTTGACGAGATCGTCCCAAAAAAGTGAAACGTGTTCGATGATTCATCTTAATGCTCAGTTGCTCAAGAATTATTCCCCATGATTTTGACAGTTACTTATGTGTTCACGAATTGCGAATTCAAGCAGCGTTGAAACTGTCGTGTGGGCTCAATCTACATCGACTCACCTCCCAGAAGGTCTCCGGGCAAGTAAGAGTTAAGAGAACTCGGTGTTGTTCGTTGAGCATCGCTGCTATCGAGGCCGGAATTGCTCCACAATGAATTGCTGCTTGGTGGAGCGCCCCACAATTGACTCGAGCTACCGCCCCAAGTATCAGGCGGTGGACCAGTCTTGTTTGAAGGTCTCAAACCCCATCCATTGCCGCCGGATGCACCGGTTTGTTGTTGGCCACCGTGACTTAATTGTTGTAGAAGTGTATGAACTTCACTGTCTGCTGGTGATTCCGCAAATATTGTTGTGTTACCAAGTACGCAATTATTTAAAGCTCCTTGCGCCTAAAGAAAACAACAGAAATTAAAACAATTACAAAATAATTATTATAATTATTATAATGACGAGTGATGACATGAACGGTAATTTACCTTGCTAGCTTCGTCGCGCGATGAGTATTTTGTGAGAGCAATTCCATGATTCAGGTACAAACGAAAATCTTGGACAGGTCCATGTTGCATACAAAGTGTTTTCAACGTCGAACCGTCAATTTGTGGTGTAAGGTTCTTCAATAATAACCAAGTACCAGCGACAAGCCATCCGGCGTTGCCGCCACCTGCGCCTGAATGAAGTCCCCATGAGCTTGAAGACCTGCTCACACCGCCAATTGCAGCCCATCCGTTGCTGGCAGCAACCGCTGCTGCACTCTTGCTGCTTAATCCAGGTGGTGGTCCTTGACGTGCTTTATTCATCGGTGCACCCCATAACTCAGAAGTCACGGCTGTTGGTGGGGGCGCAGAGTCTGTCCAACTGTTTTTAGCGCTATAAAACGATCAAATTGAAGAACGAATTAATAGTTGATTTTTCTCCAGTGACATTTACTATTTCATTTCATCATATCTCTACTGACCTTGTGAATGTGCTGGGTGTTGTAGTAGGAGGATTGAAACTCCACGTGGAATTGCTGAGACTAGGAATGGAAGTGTCAACATTTTGTGACTGTGGTGGTGGCGATGTTTTCGTGCTTGACGAGAAAATTGCATCAGGATCTTTGATAGCGGCCAAAGAGAGAGATCGTACAACAGATCCAGGAGTGATACTGGGATCGTCCTCAATGTTCTTCATCTGCGAGCCATAAAAAGGACTACATATAGGCAACTCCGAAAAAAAAACACTTATCCTTTACAATATCCATTGAAGGAGCGAAATAACATGTTACATCATTTCACCACCAACAATACTGGGAATGAATTACCTTCCATGGTTTGCCAGGTTCGAATTCCGGAACCAAATCAGTGAATGCAGCACCGCCAGGTTGCCAATCTTTACCATCAGTTGCGTCATTATTACCTGCGTCAGGCCATCCACTGTCGCCAAGTCGTGTTGACCATGTACCATCTCCCTGTCCCAATAGAGGATTCATATTAGGACTGCTGTGAGAATGACTCAAGCTACCAGGTGTTTGTGGAGGCTTGCTGGTAGTTCCAGGTGCACGTGAAAATTCATTTCCAGATATATCACCGTCTTTGTCGATTGATGGTAGTTTCCATTGATTCAATCTGGATTGTTGTTGGCTCTGTAATCCCAATGCAATTGTTTAATCTCAACAATTCAAAAATCAAAGTGTGAATTAATTTAATTCTCAATTAGAGTTATTGACTTACCACAGGTGGCTCTTTATTCATAGCTAAGTCACTGAAGCTGTTCTGCAATGCTGACATTGGATCATGAACTGATGGTTTGTAATAATCAGATGATTGCGATGGTGCGGCTGGATGTTGTTGCTGCTGCTGTTGCTTCATGTAAGTTGCTTGCTGCACAGCAATTTGATTTTGGAGATTGGCAATCTGCTGTTTGGTCTTTGTTATTTGAACACTTATTTGCAAAACTGTATTGCTATTGCCTTTGAGTGAACTCTGAACAGAATGCTGCTGATGAAGCTGTTGGAGAACTTTAATTTGCTGCAATAGTTGATTCAGTAGAATTAAAGTTGATGGTGCCAGTGGCTGATTGAGAATCTGTTGGTTGAGATATCCTTCTTGAACTGCAAGTTGTATTTGTTGTACGAGCATACGTAATTGTTGAGTACTTGGTGGATTTTGTGGTGTCCTTGATGCCTATAAAAATGAAAAAAATGTCTTCAGCTATTGTTTGATCATTCTCTAAAAATATTGTATGCTAACATTTACTTTTTTAAGCAATTGATAATTGGTAATAACAGAAAATAGATGAAATATTATAATATTGTGCATTATACTGTGAAGCATACATTGATGATACGGACAAATCGTGATGTCATGGTGATTTGTAGTTTTATTTAACCGACTCTATCCACGGTACTTACCACGACGTGAATTCCAAAGTAAATGTATAATTTTTCTTTCCTTTCAAGGCGTAAGATATTGTTCGAATGAAAAAAAAAAGAAAGAAAAACGAAGCACAATCGAAATTCATGCAAGCAAACCATTTAAACTGACACATGCACATGCGTGAACTAAAAAGAAAGCTCTGTTGAAATAAACCGCCGGAATTGATTTTTCTTTTTCCCCACATTAAACGTCTTCAAGCAGAATAGAAAAGAAATATTTTTTTTTCTAAGTTCGTAATAAAGAGAAAATAGTATGCCATTCGTCAGGTCAGTTCACCTGGTTGAAAGACGGTTGTGGCGGATTAACATTTGGCTGTTGCTGCAGTTGTACTGCTGATTGCTGTTGCTGTTGTTGTTGTAGCTTCAAAAGACTTGCGCTGGCCACCGAACCACTAACGCTGCCACTTGCCCCACCGCCAGGCACGCCAGCCCCCTGCGTTACATACGAACACCCTTGTACCCCACGCCCTTTCCTAGCCACTTCCACTTCGCAATTTCTACTCGATAATTACATGGCGAATACAGCCAGGTAATGACAACAGCAACTTATACTTTTCAAATATTTCTACGCCATATATTATGCAATTAATTATTCATGAGCTTCTACATGTATTGCATAAACTATAACTAGCTGTATTCGCCAAATTTGACTTGATACCTGGTCAACACCTCCACCATGAGAGCTACCATCCCAATGTTTTTTTTTTCCAGCAGATTCTTCAATATTTTCCAAGATTGTAATTTTAAGGCAAAAACACACTTCTCCAGACGCTACATTCTCACACGCAATCACTCCCGTGTTATAGTTTTTTCAATGTTATTCACTCATTAAAGGGAGATGAAAAAAAATATTGTCAAACGCCTCTGCACATTGAAACCGTAACCCAAATGAACCCACGTGATCATCGACACGCGTGTCGCAACAATGTGAGGATTGATCCCTCTTTCTTATTTGTACGTGCTCTTAAATTATGGAACTTACCGGTGGAATGGACATTTGCTGAGCAACATGACTGATTTTTGGATATGCTCCGGACATGCTAGCCTGGCTGGATGGATCTCCATAGCCTGAAGGTGCATCATGACGACGCCATTGGTCTAATGAACGGATTTGGCTTAGTAATTCTTGTGCTTCGTCGCGGTTCATTTCGCGAGATCGTAGAGCAGCCTCCACATCTTCTTTCTGTGAAGAAGACAATATCTTGCAATATAGTTACGAATCCAGAATAATAACATAATTATGAATTCGAGAAAGAGAAAAGAGAATGGATTTTACCTTGTAGCCCATATCGCATAGATAACGGAATTCTCTGCTATTCCAAATGACTTCTTTGGTAAGCGCTGGTTTAGCAGGATAACCCCAACTTGGTGTTTGATCCATATCATTATCAGCCCAACCACCACTTGGTCCCATGACTTTGGGTTTATGTCCAAATGGCGAGCTCCAATTCGTTGGATTTAATGGTGGTTCGTTCCATGAAGCTGGAGTTTTTGGCTCATCCCAATTAGTTGCTTCATGAGGAGCATCACCCCATGATCCATTACGACCACTTGGACCGCCTGGATGACCCCACATTAATCCACCAACGTCAGGTTTCATGCCTGGCGGTACGGTCATTCTATTTTGTGGCACACCAGGTGGACATTGCATTCCACCACGGCTCAAATTCGGTGTAGGTGAATCTTTCCAATGTGTTACTTTGCTACCAGGCATTGCGCCACCACGTTGATTTGGCGTTGGATTTCCCCAAAGGCTTGTGCCATCGTCATAATTAGCAATACTTACATTTACAGTTCGTCGTTGTGTGGGCGGTGATGCCTCTTCCCAACCGCTTGGTTTGCCTGGCATCATTTCTTTTGGTGGTGGTGCCGCCCATTGATTCATGCTAGATGGATTGATCATTTTTGCTGGCGGACCAGATGGATGCTGGTGACTCATTTGGTGATGCGGTGGACCAGGTGGTTGTCCCCACATAGCGTCAGTACTTGCGCCATTCAATCGTCCAGAAATACCACGAGGATCGCCACGCATGTCAGCCATACGGGGGTCGCGTGCCATTGGATCCATTACACGCATATGTTCACGCGGATCAATTGACATACGGTGATCACGAGGATCTCGCATTTCGCGTGGGTCAACAGAACGCATATCACGTGGATCACGCGGATCAATTCGTGGATCGCCCCAGTTAGATCCGGTTTGGTTGCTGCTACTACCAGGCCATTGTGTAGTGATAGGCTGACTTGGTGTTGGTGCTCCAGTCCACATATTTGATGAATCAGCTGCCTCGTCATCTTCACCCCATGTGCCTCCAATGTTTGTTGATGGAGTATGTCCCCATGGTGTTTTAGCTTGCTGCGGTGGTGGAGGTTGTCCGCCATTTCGTAAATTGGCATCCCATAAATCTGTTCCATTATTAACTGGTGGTTTCCACATTGGAACACCGTCTTTAGTCATGCTGGGCTCTGGTGATGCTGGCACGTCCCAGTTTGGCTCTTGATTCACATGTTGACAGCCCCAACCGTCTTGGCTGAATAATGCCTCCCTCATTGTATTCAATTGTTCGAGTTGTTGTTTCGTAGATGGATTGGTAGATGCTGGTGAGCCACCGGCCGGTACAGTCCCTGGAACTGGGTTATTAACTTGATTGTTGTTAGCATTGGCACCAGTTGGCTGCGATGGTACATTATTGCCATTATTATTAGGAGTTGATGCATTTGGTCCGGGACCAACAGCGCTATTGGGTTTTCCTTGAGGCCACTGACCGGGATTTTGGTTTGTTTGAGATGGATTGGCCGGTTGCACTGGCGGCGGTCCTGATTGCGAGTTCGATGATTGGCTGGGATTGTTGACTTTATTAGTGGTGGCTGGATTAGTTGGATTTCCAGGCTGTCCTTGATTTGGATTTGGATTACCAGTAACAGCGCGATTGACATTGTTGTTGCCCCAGTTAGCTTGCGGCGGTGGCGCATTTCCTGGAGTACCACCCCATCCTGATTGATTGGCATTGTTATTGTTGGGTGTCGTAGCTTGGGCGGATCCCCAATTGGTACCAGTTCCGCTATTGAGTGAACTTTCACCGCCACCTGCTAATGATAGCATTGATGGGATGCCCCAACGACGTTTGTAGTCCATTATTGGATCGTTGAGAGTATCATAATGACATGATGTTGAATAAGAGGTATCGCCAAAGAGTAAGCGCAAGGCCTTTTTGAGCTCATTACGTTGGCTTTCGCAATTGCTCTCGTTGTTTTTGTACGCCTTCTGATAAGCAGGAATGAGAGCTCGAACTAATGCGATCAGTCTTGCCCAATTGCGAGTATATGGCCTTACAACATTATCTTGGTCATGATAATAATCGGTTGTGATCACATTGTTTTGATCATATTCATGGTGATTTTGATCCATCTGGATATAATCATGTGTATTGGACACAAGTTGATTTGTGATAATGGTTAATGCGGAATTCACCGCAGCGGTATTATCATTCGAGTAATTCTCGATGTCGGCTCGAGATACAGGTACGCTGTTTGTTTGGGATGTGACGGTGGCTGATTGGCTTTTAAGCGTCATCGTAGGCTCGCAGGTAGTCAATGTAGGAATGTTGACGGCCGAACTGACACTGTTCACGTCGTCGTCGTCGTCATCATCAGTTACGTCAAGTCGAGCTTGATGAGACATTTCAGACTTATCGCTAGACTTATCGCTCTGCGTAGACTTAGACACGGACTTAACTTTAACATTAGATTCATGTTCAACCTTAGCAGACACTTGATACTTAGATTTCTTAGAATTATCGTTTAGAGGCTTGTTAGACTTATCATTATCCTGAAATGAAAGAGCACCAACAGTAAATATTGTTGCTTCGGTATGGCTAATACCATCATTTTGAGACCCTAACATTCTAACATTAGTAGTCATTACACAGCTAGTCTTGTAGCACACAGCGACGTTAACATTGTCTTCGATAACATCTTGATTATTGTTATTAATATTAATTATCTCTTTTTCACCATTATCATTATTAAATCCTACTATTCCAACATGATGACCATTGACATTGATAACGCCATTCTCATCATCTTCACTGTCATCAATGTTACAATAATAATTATCATTATTATTACCAACGTTGTTATCGTAATCCTCATTCTTAATCAGTAATGGAACACATATGCGTTGCGTCAGCTTACTCACGGTGACGTGCCACAATAATTGAGAAGTAATATTAGGAGAAATTGCTCGTTTTTCAATGAGATTATCCAGGAAAGATTGCAAAGTGTGGTCGGTAATTTCGTTTTTGAAAACGATAAGCGTAATGGAAGAACTGGCGAATCGCGCCGTGAAATTCTGAGCACATGACAACATTAATTTTGTCCGGGAAGCGGTCCAATCCAAATGCGTATTGTTTATAATCATGTCATTTTTGTTTACCAATCGAATTTTCGATAGACTTGGGAGTTGTTGAGCCATAGCTTCTCCGGCAAAAATGGTAACTAGGGAGCACTTATCGCCTAGTAATTTCATATCACCCTTCGAACGGTCACAAGTATTATTTTCCAATAGAATAACCGAATTGTTGACAGTATTGTTGTAACGTGCAAAGCTATTGCGTGTCACATCAAATAGATAGTAGTCACCGTAACGGGTTGAGCTGAGCAATATCACAGACTTTGAATTATTATTACTTATCAGACTAATATTAGCCTTACGGTTATTGTTGTCGCCCTGATGAAGGCGGGACCCTAGTAAGAAGTAATTGTCGACAATATTGGCGAGACGCGGCAGCCGCTGGGGGCAATCAGACTTGGGTATCCTAACTAGGCTAGGTACCCCAGCGGGACGGCACGCATCGCTCATCTTATCATTTACATGTAGACTTAATTTTAGTACCCTAAAGCTTACATCACTAAAGCTATCCTTATTATCACTTAACGGCTTAGATGTAGACTTAGAGTTATCGGCGGAGCTGCCCAGCTGACCAAGCGAGCCCGGTGTGTTTTGCTTTCTGTACTTGTGATGATTATGTTCTGCATTGTTGTGGTTATTTATTTTATCGTTATTATCGTAGGTTAGAAGGTGATTTGTTGGATTTTTTGTGGTTTCTGATGCCACTGACTGGCAGGCCTCACCTCCAACGGCAAAGCTGAGCTCACCTGTAAAATTTATTTCACCATCTCCATTTGTTTTCATACATTGTGCGACAACAGCCCCACAACATTTTTTTTCTTTTCCACTTATCATAATTCAATTCCATGTATACAATAAGCTAAGCTGATCAACTTCATAATTTCTTCAGCTTTACTACAATTCATTTCAACAAACGAAATATCAAAATAATTTACTCACCAGATTGGCGTGGCAGGACGGTTATGAAGTCATTGGCGACGGTAGCTTTGGGGTGGCTGGTAGGTGCTGCCATCATGCTGCTGTTTATGAATTTGATATCACAGTACCTAGCATGCTCTGGTCGTTCCCCTTCCCGCGCCCCACTCAGACTGCTTTCCTCTAATACTACTACATCCCCCTGTAAAATAAATAAACAAATAAAAACAAATGTACACTCAACATCTATGACATGATTGCATTATATAATTCTACCATCATTTTTTTTTTCTTCTCCTCTTTTTTTGCAACATGTAACAGTGCTTGGTAATATATACTAATTGGCTTACCTTGGAATTTTGTACGAAGGCATTTGTTTCAGTAGAAATCTCATGTGAACTAGAATTGTGTGGAAACATTGGGCTCAGTTCTTCTTTGGCAGGCAATGCATAGAAACCAAGATCTCATAGACTATCACTATCAGTGCGCTCCCAGCTCCATGCCAATAGGGATCTACAACAATAAAATATATAAACATCAATTATCTTCATTCATATATGATTGTTATCCGGAACATACGACTACATTGTACATGACAAACAGCCAATTTGCCACATGAATTACTCCTACATTCTCAATGTGAAACTCATTCATCCATTCATTATTTTTTTTTCTTATTTCTTTACTTTTTACTTCCATCAATTACAAATTGAGAGAAATCGCGAATATTGACCCGGTCGGAAAACTCTTTCTTCGCGACACACACACAATCCCCACTTTCATACATACTCCATGTATATAAACTGACTTTGTAGCGTTAGGGAAAGGCTTAGATAATTTAGGGTAGACTTAAGATAAGATAGGTATCTCGAAACATAGTATACATTGTGTCCACCTACCATGAAACATAATTGTAAGAAAATAATACTTTTGACACTGTTTCTACAGCAACATAAAAGAAAGTCAAAACTATACAATAGTTCATAATATTCATGTCCATTTAACTCACTAATTACATTCATACACAAACAATAACCTATAATCAAAAGAATAAATTCCCAAGTTACAACAGAATGAAAAAGATTTTGGTGCATAACAAGATATTGATTTATGCAAAAATAAAAAAATGAAATGACAACATAAAAAGGTCGCACGTTACAACTTCTCAAGTTGTATTACTATGGCAGTAATAAATTTTCAATCACAATGGAATGTAGAAGGGAAATGTGGCAAGAGTGAAATAGAATACAGAAGGGAGAGCAATAGAGACAGAGAATTAAAAAAAAGAAAAGAAAAGGAAGTTGAACAACGGTAGATCGCATCCCATTTTATATATGATACCAGTCACACACAGCCACACAAATACAGGAATCGCTCCATTCTATTAACAATAGAAAATGAAATTTTTTTTTTTTCTTTTCGCAGATCTTTATAATATGTTCCGTCTATTCACAGCCCTCCTCATCCCGTTGTCGCCATCAACGACTTAAACGCCGTACAATTCGAAAGGTCATACTGTGGCGAATGTGAGAGCGAAACGCAAAAGAAGTATCAGCACCGCAGACCACACCACTGTCACGAACGAAAGAATCAAACATAACTATTTCCCCATACAATAATAACAATTGTGTACATAAAAATTAATAAAATTGCCGATTCAATAATAAATGAATAAATTAACTACAATTTTCAATTGTATTTCACTAATAAATTCATTAATCGAATGAATGATACCAACATAAACGTGACCATGTAACAATAGCAGAACACTCTCCACCATCATACCGAGAATAAAAAACAGAAAAAAGAACCATACATATATACATGAAGTAAAAAAAAACAAGAGTTAGATAACTAAGGAAATGAATATATATAACGAAAAAAACTCAACAATGGAACACTCTGCGCACACCACAGTGTTCACTAAAATAAAAAAGAACAGATAGATAAATAAAACACATAGCTGATTCTTGTGCTATCTATTTCTCGTTTTCTCACAGTTAACGCAGGAAAAAAAAATCCGAATCAATATCTGTGTATATACTTAAAATTTTCCTGCAACCAGTTCCGACATAAGCGATGAAGAGGTACAATATTCTTTGATAAACTGTTTCGAAAAAAGAAAGAATAAGAAAACATTAGTTGAAAGAACGGAGGTGAAGAAAAAAAAACAAAAAATGAAACACTACATGAAACTTACACTATCCGAGCCCCGAAGAAAGAGAGACAGTTCGCACGGAGCTATTTCGCTAGTGCGGAATAGCAAAATCCGTACTCGCGGTTAACACGGGCTATTCTCACGAACGATCCTCCTCCCGTGAAGCTCGACTACGGGAGCGACTTGTGTGCGGCGCGAGGCCACGTTCACGTTTCGTATGGACTTATGTACAATACTCCATTCACACACGATACGAGCCGCAATCAGTACCGCATCCGACCACTAGATGGCGGATGTGCAGTTAAAATTCCCAACCAATAGTTTTTGTTCGTGGATTACATTACGTTAGTTCGGTTAACTTCGTCGACATTCGCGTCACATCGTCGTCTATCTATACTCACTCACACTAGCATGAAGGATTTATACTGCGTATGAATGTATATATATATATATATATATGGATACGAAACTACACTATCTTTTTTTTCTCTTCCTTTCTCACTATTTGCGCCAACATTTTGTTTGTCAAGGGATCGTAAAATCGCTTTTAAGCCTCTGCCATTCTTCCGCCCCTGATTCGTCAGCTTGCACCGGTGGCCATCAAAAATTCTCAATCACGTGATTGCAACAATATTAGGCGGGAAATTTGCAATCTCAATAAAACTATGTAATAATTATTTGAAGACAACGAAACTTTACCTACATAAAGAATGTTTCATTTGTTATTTAGTTGAAGTAAAAGAAGTCAATTATAAAAAGATTAGTAGAGCCTTCGTGAAGGTGTTATCGTTCCTCAAAATGAGGTTAAATGTTTTCTTTTTTCTACTACATATTCCACATCACCGTTAAATTCATCGAACAGTAAAGATACTAATGAATTATTTTTGTCATTCACACGTATTCTCTGATTTATTTTTGAATCAATTAAAAAATTGATGAAATATTTCATAATTCAATTAAATTCTATAACAGAGCAAATCTACGAGATAAGATAAATTCATTCTTCGACAAAATAATCTAACCAATATATTCATTAACAAAATTGCTCACATTCAATCTGGAAATATCGAACAATTTTCACAATAAACCTCCTATATATATTCAAATAATAATGAATTACAAATAGCAGTGCTAATTATTCAATATCTTTCAGCATCCTCATATTCAAATCACTTTCTTTCACCTGTCCATCTATTCAAAACCATTCCGTTCTGCAACATTAATTCTCTCCAAATGCATTCGCAATTACATCCCATGATTTATATGATAAATTCCGTCCATGTCAGTCATATAAATCCAACAACCCTGAAGAGTTTTCCACATCCTACAAACATTCATCAATCCATTTCCAATTCAATTTTCCTACCCCAATACAATCCACCATAAAAATCCCCTTCTCCCTCCCCTTCTATACACAAAAGCGAACTAAAAAAATCAGTAAAATTTCAATAATTCCCAATTATCTATCGATCATCCTATCTTAAGCATATAAATAAAGTACATAAAAAAATAATACATAAATCTGCATATGAGAGCCTGAAAAATTATTGTCACATTGAATTGACGTTAGAGAAGAGCGTCGTCGTGGCACCACCGACAATCCAGAGCCTTGCACAGAGCACTATCGAGGATTATTGATCTGTCATATATATATGTATACACGAGGAACGGTGGGACGGTGAAGTCTAGTCGCGCTGTTCCCTCTGGCGCGCGTCTGCCCTTCTATCACGGGTTCCATTCTATCTTTCATCTCTCTTTCTCTATATTTCTCTTTTACGTCTCTCATTTTATATATCCAACCAACCAACCTCACCATCTCGTTCTCCATGCAGAACGGTATAACATTCTCTCGCACTCAAATCCCAGAGATTTGCCATTCACTGTCCCTTCTCTTTCAATCTTCGTCTTTCTCTACCTCTCAAACATTTTTCTTTAGCTCTGGGGCACGACAAAATCTCACCTGCTCTTCCGCTCTGTTTACTTCAATATTTCATATATAGTTCAACTAATAATAAAAAAAAAAAGAAGACCATTAAATATTAATCTAATAATATAAATAGATCTACATAAAAATTCAATGAATAAATAGAATGAAAATAAATTTTTCTATCTTTCTTTTCTTATATTTCAATGGCTGTTGAATTTTGAAATAAAATTAAAATACTGACATTATTTCGAAATAATTTTGCAAAGACATTTGCGCATACAGAATTGTGATGGCCTGCGCAACGGTATACAAAGAATACAAGACAATTTCTCGCTCAATCTATCTCTCTTATTCGTTTACTCATTTTTCGCTTTCTATCTCTGTTTCTCTGTGCCGTTTTCAGCCGCTTTACCGCGCACGTCTTGGCCACTATGTCGATTGCGGCGCATTATCCACAACTCGACGAAGCGCATCGTCGTCATTGTATTCTCCTCTTGTGTCGTATGATATATACAAGAGAAATATATATCCTAGAAGACTTCTTCTTAACTCTGTATCAACTTTTGTTAATGATATAGTTATATCATATAAGAAGATATATTTCTTATTAAAATGATATACGATCATTTTCTCACTGATATGTCTACGCATATAAACATAAATTCAATATAAATGTTATAAGATCGTATATCAGTTTATTTTTCTCGTTAATTTATTTGACGATAGAGACAGAAGATGTATCTTAACACAATGTCCGTTATCTGTCCACTTATCTACACCTTAACAAATTAACATTGGTGTCAGCATTTTCTCACTTTACTCAGCTAATTGTCGGCATTTATATATATATATATATAAAATTCCGATTATTTTATATATATATATAGATGTATTATTTGATAGTCTTGAAGACTAAAGACATTATAAAATGCCCGCTGAGCACTCCAAAATAATTTTACCTCACTAAAAAAAATTAAAAAAACTCCAAAATGAAAATGATAACAATTCCCTCCTCATTCACTTATCATTAATTTCTCATTTCTCATCTCTATTGTTTCTCACATTTTCATTTTATCAAAATACATCACCACCTCTTTTCATCCCCCCCCTTTACATTCTCACGACAAATGTACGATAACGTGCGCGCATAGTTATTACGCAATGACAGTGAAGTCGGGTGGTCGAGGAAGTATAGCAGTAAAAAAAAAACACCACAAACGAGTGTTCTCTCATGAGTAAGCAGGAATGATACATTGTCATATAATTGTATTTGTCAACTCAAATACCAGGGGAAGAAAAAAATAAATAAACGTAAAAAATCCAACATAAATAAAAAATTATAGTGGATGAAAAACGAAATAACGTCATCAAAGAAATATTTCTCATTAAATAACGACACCTATTAAATACCATAGCCGGTACAAAAGTCCAAATCAGTACCTATACACTCATTTATATTATTAACTCGACATTATTTTTCAGACGACATTCACACGCATAACAATATAAAATAAAAATAAAAAGAATAAGAAAAAACAGCAAAAAAATTTTTTTCCCTATATCACATAATTCACATATATATATTATACATATATATATGTATATATATGTATAAAAGACCCCCCTCGGGGCGGTGTATGCGTTTATACCGGGCGCTATATATACCACGTAGCTTGGCAACAAGCAGTCAGCCAGTTGCGGGGCAAGGTCGACCCTCTCCCCCCGTTCCTGCTACCACCACCCCCTTGCTCCCCGTTCTCGTTGTCTTGACTATTTTATCCCGGCATATATTCATTACGAAACCGCGTTTACGTTATATGTATACATACATTATGTGTACATATACACATATTATTGTCTATCCTACTCGCAACGTTGACCACGTCATGACCGCATTCAGGGCTTATACATCAATCTGTGTTTGGAATAAAAATTACCAGATTTATATGTATATGTGTGTACATATTTATGTATGTAAACATAGACGCGACGATATTGTCAGAAGATTCATCAGTGAATATATATATATACATTTATATAGATAGATATATATATATACATATATGCAACGCGGAAAACACGAACGCTTGGCAGCCCGTAGTACATGGAGCGGAACAACCGTAAACTCTATATGTAAGAGTCCAAATGCCGCGCTACTACTTCTGCTTTGGCTCACTCTGTCTTACATTTATATATTTATTTATGTATATATATGTATTTATGTATTATGTATGTGGCTTTTATTTGTGTGTTTTTTTTCGTTAAGTAGAGGTGTATTTACGCACGATGACGATGTGTATGAGACTATCACGTGTGGCCCTATTAATTTGTAATAATTGGAATGCAACGTGCATGTGACCTGCCTCTATGCATTTGGGGGCACACATGGATTTTATTCTACTTCTCTTTGCACTTTGATTTTATGTGTATATACCTATACGTGTGTATTTATATAGAGTTTGTGTGATACAGTTATTATTTATTGCGTATAGTAACTTTGTAGTATTTTAAGATCATTGAGGGGGGGTTTTTTCTTTTTTTTTTTTGTTGTCGACAAACGGTTGAGCGCACGATGGGGCAGTAAAGTGAGGGAGGGAATAAGAGAGATAGCGAGAGGGAGAAAAATTTTGCGAGATGAACATCGGGCAAAGAGAAGTAAACGCAGGCAGTGTGACCACATTCCAGGGACACTCCCACTAAGTATTCTCTCAAAGACTTTGAGAGTATGCTGGATGATTTTATACCCTTGATGAAATTATTGCAACATTAATATCTGGGTTTGTATTAGACAATTGATGGAGTCATGCTGAGACTTGGGTAGCATTAATAGATGTTATGATTGGATTTATATTTGTTCAGTAAATGCTAATGTTGGAAATGAAGAATGAATTGTCTCTTTATATTTAGTTGTGTCTGTTGTAAATGCATTTTTAATGTAGGTATTAATTAAGTGATTCATGCTCAGTATAGAGATGGAAACAATAGAAGAAGATACTGAATTTAACGAAATTTCGATTAACGAAGGAATTGAAAATTATTTGACCTCGGGTTTATATATATTGTAACGGCACAATGTAGTGGTTAATTATCCTCAACGAAGTCTTCCGATTGTTCATCCGTTAACCTATATAATAAATTCTTCTATATAACTCACATATAATGAAAGAAGGAAAAGGATACAAATTGTAAATGCGACGTATTGTTCATTAACATGTACAATAGTTATCTAGTTACAAGTGTGGTATAGGTACCCATTTTTGGCGTGGCTACAATCTGCCGTTAAGACTATCTCTCTCTTGCTCTCTCTCTTTCTCTGTGGTCGACTCGCATTACAACGCACAATGACCGTTTCTATTTTTATTGTGTTTTATATCATTATTCAATAGTTGATAATGTTATGTTATCGTAGGTGATGTGGAATAAAAAAGAATTATATCAAATGATAGAGTAATGGAAAATTTCCGACGCAAAACTCGTCGGTCGTGAGCAATATGGCAGCTGCGTATAAACGCATTGTATCTCACGATGAACACTAGTAATTGTGCAGAATAATTATTGGCTATGCAAGTTTGCATTGTAGATATTATAAATTGCATATTGCAATTCATGATTCGAATGTGAATACACATTTGTTGTTTGAATTTAACCTACAATTATGTGTCAATATAATTAACTTATATCTGCAATTGAAAACTTGCACCGGACATTCATGCGCATACAGAGGTTATATTTATATGTTTTCCTTCGCAGTAGCCACCAAACACTTTCTGGTAGGCTATGTGGCCTTAATTTATCACGCATTTAGACTAAGTACTGATGGAATATCTTAATTACCTATGGCAATTGGGTGAGACGGTGTTCACAGTTAACAAAAGTCTCACTATCACACGACAAAAATTTCACTTTTAACACGTCCCTTGTAATATAATTTTGATGAACAATGGCGGCACACATGGGAGACGCCATACTTCTCGTCACGTGATTACAACGTGATTGGACAAACATTCGTAACGTTGATTGGTTGGATGCAATATACAGCAGTACATTTGCGCATGTTCAGTCATAAAATTATTGTTTATGATGTTAATCAGCTATTTCCCATTGGCTGAATTCTTAAGCATAACATTCATACTGCGCATGCCTGCATTTAGTGATCGAGGCGGCTATTTCAAATTTTATGTTTGTATGGTTATGTGCGTAGCATCTAATGGAGTGAATAATGTGCATTAATGCATAATACAATTTATATAATAAACATTATTTTACTATGATACTCTTGAACTGTTATTCTATTGAAAAAAAATTGTTCAATTCATTTCCATTTGGTATATAAATATAAATTTTGTGTAAAATTAACTTCCATTTTTTGTTGTCAATACAACATGAAATAAGTGTGACAATTCAAAATTTACATGTAATCATGGAATTTCATTGAAAATAAACCTCCATTACTTGGCATGGAGTTTATAGAGGCTGCCACGACAAGGTGCATTCTGGCTATTCATGAATTGGAAATTTTTTTTCTCGAAGCGCCATCTGTGACGCCATTTTGTAGCGCTACCCACAGAGTTGCACGGGTGCAATATGGGGCGGTAATTTTGAAATTGGAAATTGATTTGTTAGAAAACTGATGTGTATATAAAATTGTGTATTTCGATAAATATATTTTCTCAATGTATACAGAATAAACTCTTCAATGCGCTATTAAAATTGTTTTTTGTACTATTCTAACCTCCAATTTGATACTAATGGAAATTTACATTGTTATTTCTGTTTTAACTCTACCATAGTACCGGCTCTCAAACTTTCAGGAGAAATTTGGTCTTCCCAATCAATGACCATATGTACTAGATCAGTTATCTGTTCTTCTAAGAAGTAGAAATAAATAAGGACAATCATTCATTTTGTTTCCAACGACGACTTGGCTTTGCTGTAATTATTAATTGAGACGTACCGCAGAAGTCTGAAGACATTAACTCAACTTCCATGATCGGATCAGGAATTATCTCGTTCTCTTCTTCATCACTTGAATCCTCTGAATTATCACTTATGCAACCTTCAGGGAGACTAGACAGACGACGACTTTCATTGAAAAATTTGTTAGGATGCGTAATTGGTCCAGACGACGAATGCCTATTTATTGCATGAAAATATGTTGCGCATGCATGACCACATTGCCCTCGTTTTGTATGTTCTACGATTTCCTCAATATCTGAAATAACAAGAGATATTGTTATACATAAAAAAAACCTCAAATTTTTATTTAACATTAATGTCACTTGCGATCCTCTGAAATATTCCATCGTGATAATTTTCTGCCTAAGTCTTCCATATCTGCAATTCCATTGTGTGCAAAAACACATCCATTACAATCGCCAAACGGAGTAATTGAATTTATTATTAAAGAACAGTCTTTTGGTGGAGTATCGAATTTCCTCCCTCTCATTCCATAAGCATGAAAAATATAATAAGTATATTCTTTTTCAAATCTCTCTAATGAAACTGTCTGTGTGAATTCTTCACGAAATAACGTCAAAGTATCTTGAACTCTTAAGCCAACTGCCTTCAAAAATAAAGTATATTGAAGTCGACTTTCATGTTTCAAATGATGACGTTCACGTAGATATTCATGAATTACTCGCATGCATGGCGGAAATGCAGTGTTGGCAAGCTTGAACAAAAAAAATCTAATACAGAATCTTAGACGACTGAAAATGGAATTTGCAAGAAAAAAAAAACGATTCACATACTGCATCAATCATCGCCACAGAAATATTGCTTTCTTTCATTATTTTTTGCTGCATTGTCTCAAATTCTAAACAACAAAATTTGAAGAAATCGTTGAATTTTTTTGATCCATCTTCGATTTTGCAGGCTAACTCAAGATTCTCCATGTTAACAGCTTCAGTCTGTAAAACAAATTTTTCTATTTGATGTACACATTGACAATTTGATTTTCTTAGCATTTTTATGTCCAACCAACCTACCTCGAACTTCAAATGTTCATGATAATGCACACGTAATACAGCTCGCATATGATCAAGAGGAACATAAGCTATACCTTCTTTTATATGAACATCATACACCTTGATAAATCCTAACAATGTCAATATTGGTACTTTGAAGAATTCTGTGTGGTCATAATCGGCTGGATCATCTAACAGCCCAGCAAGTTCTTCTTTCAATTCAATTCTCTCATCATTACTGATCTAAAAAGAATTCAGGATCCACCTATGGTATGAAGAAGAATCACACCAATATCTTATATAAAATTCAATAATATCACTTGGATACCTTTTCATATTCAATTCCATTGAATGATAAAAGTTCATGAATTCCCTCGTCATCCAGTGCCGAAACTCTTAAATGAAATAATTCTTCTTCAATCCTTTGATGTAAAGCTCTTTCTTCACTATTGGACACCAGTGCCAAACGCAATGCCACAAACGATGCATGATCGATAACTCTATCTTCAAGTTCCTCGATGGAATGTGTTCGGTGTCCAGGACTATTTATAAATTTTGCATATCTATGCAATCGCATAATTCCCAATTTTGATGATACAATCTTCCTTTTGGCTTTCAACGCTGCATGACTCGAATTTTTCATTATTAAATGTATTTCTTTCAGTGCTATAAAATAAAAATGAATACAATAATTATCCAGAACAATCAAAATAAATTATCTCCAGCAAATCTGGTGAATTGATAAAAGTGAATTGAACTGAACTCTCAAATAGTTACACTTCAAGTGACGCTATATCAACTAGAACTTGATCAACAAAAATCAACCAACAGAAAATTAAAAACCAGGTCTAGTTCACTGCTATATTCTCATCAATGAACAACTTATTTGCTTTGAAAATTTGGGATAAAATCACTAACAGTAAGTCTGCAACATCAACAGAAGATCCATTCCCAATTAAACAAAAACTTGAAATCAAACTGGTAGTTCTCATTACAAATTGAGTTATTGATGTCAATGAACTCTTTGCATGTTCCAATACTTCTCAACGCCGATCAGTAATTACCATTTGAAACGATTTAAATTTACATTCAAGACCCAATTTCAGTAACAATCGAAGTATTCAATAGCATTTAATAACATCCAATGATTCATCTCAAATTATCTTGAATGCTACTTTGTAATCAAGCAAGACAATTCCTATCCAATCTCAGTCGTTAACAACAGACGAAAAATGATCATAACAAGTTGATATACCTAAAATTCGTTCTTTAACCAATGCCTTCATTATTTCAGTTAACATTGGACACGGTTCTCTTGTATAAAATTGGATATCCAGGGGATAAATTTGTTCTAAAGGTGGACTATGCCTACGGCGTTTTATTGGAGGCTCTCCAGTTGAACTTTCCATTCTGACAGTGACATCCAGACCAGAGAATGGAGCCGTTTGGTCCAAAGCCATTGTGCTACGGTTCCAGAATTCAACTAAGTGTGTAGCAAAATTTTTAATTCAATTATAGTCTTCCATTGAATTATTTTCCAATGGATCAATTAATCAAATCGTATTCATCACGGAGGTGCAACACAATTGGATAACCTATCTAATGTACCCTACAGGGCAAACAAAACAATGTGTTGCCCTGTTGCCCGCCAATATTACAGAATTGGAACGACATCTATTACAAGTTTGCCGCAGCAGACGCGTTAGTTCAAATGGATGAAATTCACCATCAAGTACATTCATTTAGATGATTGAAACTGAAATCAAATTATTGGTTCAAGTTTCACTATCAATCCAATTAGAACTG
The DNA here is from genome assembly GCA_030523045.1 of Meteorus cinctellus. Taxonomy (NCBI): domain Eukaryota; kingdom Metazoa; phylum Arthropoda; class Insecta; order Hymenoptera; family Braconidae; genus Meteorus; species Meteorus cinctellus. The sequence continues at coordinate 83,901 of JAPYZF010000274.1, read as the reverse complement.
TACTAATTGATGCTAACTGAAATAGTAATTGGTTTACTTTGTGAAAGGTTAAACCAATAACTTGGATTATTTATAGTTATTTGATGGTGTCCCAAACCGCAATCAGTATCAATGATAATAATGTTTGTATTTATAATCTGAAATTTTCAGTTTTAATTAATCAAAGAGGATTAACCTCATTCTTCAAATATAAAGATCAATTTACTCCTTATCAGCATCAGCCTTCTTTAATTCTGGTTCTTTATTATTTACATTATTTGTTAAAAGTAACTCTTGTTCCGGAGGTATGGAATTTTCCATATTGATCGGTTCAGCAGATCTTTCAGGCTTTGATTTTTCCAAAAGTTCTTTGAATGTTGGTGCTATGATTGACCCACTTGATTTTTTACTAGTTCTCAAACCTAGTTGGACATTAATAAAAATGGTGAATTAAGAGTTTTATTATATAGGCGATTGTCCTGATTCAAAAGTAGCATTTGAAACGATCTATTTTATAGGCAAGGCTAAATATCACTAACATTTGAAACATTTGATAGCAGTCAAAAGCATTAAAAATGGGTTCAATTCAAACATTTACCACTCAATATCTCTACGAGATTTTCTTCACTGTTGATTGGTTTAAAATTGTTCACAGTACTCAGGATCTCAATAGAAGCTATCACAGATGGATGGACATTCAAGAAAATCAACAATTGTGATTTTGCTTCAAATGCCTTTAAGAGTTTTTCAACTCCTTGAGCAGCTGTGTAATCTACACCCTGAAGTCGTTCGAAATCAACGACAATTGGATGGATCCCTTTTGCTTCTTTTCGAGCTACTTGCGTAATTCTACTCGTCAAGTAAGCAACAGCTGGATAATATAAACCAATTTCTGGTTTTACCATCACGTAGGTGTCGCCCAAAATAGTCTATTGAATGAATCATAAATTTTTTCATCATTGAGCTCATCATGCATTGCAATATATCATATTAATTTGTTACCTCCCGAACGATAACTTCGATCGATGGTCGCGCTGAGCGGTACAATAGAAATAATGCATTGACAAGAGTGCCGCATAGCAACCCTGACTCCACATTAACGAATAAGCTAATTAAGAAAGTGCTGCAAGCGGCACACATATCACGCTCTAAAGTGAAGAAAATATTGATTAGAATTCACTGATTATCATTGATTGATTATTCAACGTATTATCAATCACTTACTGCTGCCATTCCAAAGTATTCTCAAAATTTTCCAGTCAATTAGAAAAATCACCGCGCTTATAAGAACTGCAGAGAGCGTTGCTCTGGGTATAAATCCAAAGTAAGGTGTGAGAAAACTCAAAGCCAAAAGAGCCATTGTACCAGAATAAATTCCTGCCATTGGTGTTTGTATACCACTGGCACTACCTACAGCACTACGAGTAAACGCTCCACAAGTTGGCATCGAAGAGACAAAACCACCAGCAATATTGCATAGACCAAGAGTTAACATCTCTTGAGTTGCTTCAACCGGTCCATCACGAACTGGAACAAATCAAGAGAATAGTCAAGCACAATTGATCATGACAATATGTGAATTGAAAATTTATTTTTCTTACCAAATGATTTGGCTATTGCGACATTTGTCAGCACCGCAACTAGCGGTATCATAATTATACCACCACTTAAATGAGAACACATTTCCTTGAAGCTGTATGTTATGTTACCAGATTGAGAAGAAAATGGTGGTAATGAAAATTGAGGAAGTCCTGGTTTCACTGTACCCGCAGTGAGGAATATAGACTTCCCATTATGATAACTTGTATATGTGATAAAGGATGCAATGAAGACAATGATGGCGTTTCGAGAAATTGAAAGAAACCACAGGGTTTTTTCCAAGGCACGGCCTGCTCTACGATTCCACTGTTTTACATAAGAACAGTCAATGTCTTTTAATTTCTGCAAATGGAAAAAGGCAACTTGTGAAGAAGAATTAGGAAGTAGAATTTAATTATGATCCAATTGTGATTATTCAATTTACTCGGAATGAAAGCAAGAATGTAATGCTAAGCAAGCCTAGGATGGCATCGTTAAGATGAAAATTGTGGCGATTCGAAACTAATTGCTTCAGTCTATCCACCATATTTTCTGACTTGATGCGGAGTCCCACAAGTCCAGGCAGTTGAGAAATTACAATAATGATTGATGTTGCTGATGTGAATCCAGACGTAACTGGTATTGATATAAAATCCACTAAAAATCCTGGGAATATAAAATATTTCATCACGATATTAAAAGAAAGTGTAAGTGATGATGTATTAAAATTTTTCACTCATAAAAAGATTGTCTACCTAAATTCATCATTCCCATTGTCAACTCAACACAACCGGCCAAGAATGTGAGTAGGACAACGAAATCAACAGGCATATCACGTGTATATTCTATCGTTACGAGAGACATGAGAGAAGTAGCGCCAATGGAAACTTCTTTAATTGTCCCGAATAAAACGTAGATAAAGCCACCAATGTACGAACTGTATAGACCGTACTGCAAATATTTATCTCGATTGAAATAGAATTCGTGGTTTTTTTCCATCATTTTTTCCTGGATTTAAAAACTACCTGAGGTGTCAATCCAGCAAGTGATGCATAGGCAATACTCTGTGGAATCATTGTAAGGCCTAAGGTAATTCCCGCAATGACATCGGAAATTGCATAAAATCGTGAATATTTTGGTAACCATTGAACAATTGGAATATGACGTTCAATAAAACTTCGCACCTTCAATTTCCTTTTTTTGGTATTAACTATTTCCGTACCATAATTGCCAGTGTTTAGCGTATCCTCTGGTGACACTATCATTTAATTGATAAATTTCATATATATTGATATTTATACGATGCTTCAATGAATTTGTATGATTTGATAGTCAAAACTTACTGCTTGTCTGTGGAGGTGAATTCACTTACTGTTCCCCTTGTGGTCTGTGACTGGAGTAGCACACAAACTAAATTGATTATGAATTTCTATTTGCTACACTTCACTCCCATTATCATCCATTAAAGTCGTAAACGTGATTGGTAAGAGCCTACAGCAAACATAAAAGCCTAGACATATGCCGTGTTTGAGTATTTGAACATGACTTGTTGTGATGATAAGAAGGAATGATTTTCTTACAAAAAGGCAACCTTGAATTATCATCGCTATGCCTCTTCTTTTCAGTTTATGCTCATCTTCACAGTTGATTAATCGCGTGGGCAACGGAAATTTTCTGTTGTATTTATTATCGTTTATGTGTGTCCTAAAAAAAAATTCTCACCACTGGGAGAACTCATCAAAGATAAAAATCGTATGGTATTTAATTTTAAATTCACTACTCTTCTTTAATTTCTAGTTTATCATATATATATATTTTTTTTCATGTATGCTCTCTATCTTTTGTACATTATTCATATTAATTAATTACAAATTTCGAAACACTATCAAATAATGATGCAAAGAAATGAAAAAAAAAGAACCAAACAAAACGAATTACAGTGTAAAAATATTTGTGTTCGATGATTCTCCGGATATAAAATGCGTTTTCTCTCATAATAAATTATTTTTTTATCCAGGATCCGGAAAACAAATGAAATTACATATAGTTATTGAACAGTTGATAAAATTTGAAAAATATTGGTATAAAAATCAATAATCAACAAATGAAACGGTATATTATACCAATGATACGCTCTATGTTTCATAGTTTTTCTATGAAGGAAAAAAGAGAAGAAAATAACCAAAATTTTCACCATGCAAAAATTATAGACCTATTTTTCACGATTAGTATACTTTCATTTAACGCAATTTTTTATTCACTTCGTCAATCATTTCGTCAACGCGTTTTGATGTACCACGAAATTTATTTGGCTCGGGACCGATCATCTGTATAAGCTGTGGAACCTCTTGGCCGCTGATCTGAGTGAATCGTGCCAAGGCTTTCATACACGCGTACAGATGCTCCTCCGGTGGATTGCCATTGAAATACTGAAGTAATGCCATTGTCAATTCCACAGCAACATCATCAAACACCTGAGGATTGAGTGACAATGAAAACTGATAAAATATTTCACTATGATGATATTCATTCTCGTGATCAAGAGAAAAAAAATTCCATGTAAGTTTTCACGTTTAAAAACTTCATTCAATATCATGTTCGCTATTTCGGATTATCGCTTACCACCACATTATAATAAATTAGACAGAAGGGGAATTTGGAATAGGTACCTTAGAAACGCTGCCTTTCGGTAATAGTTGCCGTAGCTTTTTGTTTTTGTTCATTTTCTGAAAAAATATACAATCCCTACAGAAACATTTTGCTTTCAGCGTGATAATCGCGCTGTAAGAGCAATTCAAAAAAATTTAGCGATGGAAATTTTTTTGTTTAATAGAAATCCGTTAATTGTATACACATATACAATATATACACATATATCTTTGAAAGGCAGCACTTCTGTTGAAATAGATAGGAAGATAGACAGAAAGACAAAGAAAAAGTAAACGTTAGTCAATGTTATCGGCGAGCTTATAAAAAGCAATTCTAAACATCACGATAGGTGAATTAGTTTTAACGATGTTGAAGCATAGAAGGATACAGACCACAGTTTTTACCTCCTTGCATGCAAGATTGTGAATAATTGCAGCCCCACGTGTTTGTAGATCTGATGATTCCGATAGTAAAGAATGTACTGCAACTTTGGTCGTCACTCTGATATTGCTGATATTTTGATTATTGTGTTGCCATTCGGAAATATATAAAAGCCATTCGGAGCTACTGAGATTTTCGAACATATTTGCCATCTAAAATTAATTAATTAAACAATTAATGTCATTCAATTGCATCATGAAATTATCAGATAATTTCCTTTCGTAATTGAATTGAACTAACAAATTGCGCAAGTGGAAGTTGTTCTTCCACTGAATGGCGGTCAATGTCAAAGGCATAGTTCATTATTGTGTGCTCCCTTCTGTCTTGATGTAGCAGTAATATCACGTCATCTTTGAGTGCAGCTATTGCGAGAATATTCAAGAGTTTGACTCTCACTTCCGATTGTAACGACTTGTCATACAGAATGCGTCCTATAAAAACCAAAATATCTTTTTTTATTCCGCGCAAAGTATGAGCTCTAATTTTGAATGATTTATGAAACTATTTGTGTACTCACCGATAAAGTTAAGGAAATTATCACCTAATGCCCATGACCCTTCATTTTCCAACACATATTGACGTAGCTCATCGAGATTGACACGTTCTGTATCGTTTAATTTATCATCAAGTAAACTTGACAGAGCTTCGAATTCTGTTGCAACATCCATCGAGTCTTTGAATACAATCGGTGGATCTCTCTGACGTTTCCTTTCCTCTGCTTCGCGTCGTTCGTCTGCTTCCATTTGAAGAACACGATCAGACGGCAACATCTCAGCTGCTACATCACCATTTGCTGATTGCATTTCTGCCACTGAAAAATTCAAATAACGAATTAAATATTGTATTTGATTACACAAAAGATTGATTTGACTTACCCTCACTATCTGCCATTGCTGCTGAATTACTAAGTCCTGTACTATTACTTTCACTACCACTATCTCTTCCTGCTTTTTCACGTTTTTCCTTCTTCTTCTTCTTCTTTTTACGTTCCTTCGCTTCTTTCTTTGCAAGTTTTTCGTTGAGATGATTGCGTCTTTCTTCCAAAGCAATAGAAGTTAATCGTGCTTCTTCAATTGCTGTGTTCAACAATTGATATTCGGGTGAAACTTCACGTTGGATTCTTGGTTCAACAAATCTTTGTCCAACTGTAAATCCAGCACTCGCACTAGGAGCAAGCGTTTCGATCAGTGGTGCTAACGCCTGTCCAATGGGCCTGCATGAGACAAGTCGCGGTCAGGTTGTTTCTAGCTATAAATAAAACATGACTCTCTCACTCGCTACTTTGATTCCCGCGATGACACTTACGTCTTGAGAATTTCTTCTGGCAAATCAAGAATGTATTTTGGAATACCACTGCCCACCAGGAAATTGGTCAATTCGTCAGAAAAACTGTTGCAATTGAGTCGTAGTAGATGATACGTACCAGGACTGTGCCAATAAAATGAATAAAGTGTGAGCAATTCGTGGGAAATAGTTATTTATAACCTTCTTCCGTAGATATCAATTTAATTGAGTAAACTCACGCAAATTTTGACGTTCCTAATCCGTTTATGTATTCAAGAAATACTGAATACGACAAATATGTTTCGCCCACTTTTTCAACCCTCAAAGGTTCACCAAGTTCAGTCGAACCCTAGAAAAAAAGTTGTAACTATTATGAACCACTCACTATTATATAATTTTCATTCAACCATGATCAGTACTGAATTGGATTTCAACACGAATAAAATCATTTAAAAACACTGGCACTTCACTCAATGCAGAATAATTGAGAATTATCACAACAAAAATGTTGCACAATTGCAGATAATATATGGAAACTATCAGAAACCCCCGTCGGTGAGATGCTTTGTAAACATACTGCAGATACATAGATGGTGGTATTATTATGATGACACCGGAGAAGTTCAGTGAATCGGCGAGTGAATGCGTTAAAATTATGACAGCGAATATTTTCGATGATTTGGAAAGAATAGCAGAAGCCCACGAGGAACTCACCGGGGTGTTTCGATCTCAAGAAGAGATGTGACCAGGAAGTGTATACGATGTAATAGAAAGAGAAAGTGAGAATCGCTCGCGTGAGAGTCGTTCAAGCTCGAGCCGGGTAAAATTATTTTTGGAAGCACCCGGACCAAATTTAGTACACACGTCCCCGACCGATCGTATATCGCATGACTACACTGGGGTTTCACCATGTTTTTATCGTTCAATCAGAATCATTCTTCAATTCACTGAGAGTCATCAAAGGAAGAGGAAATTAATTGATCTTTCTAAAAGTACATTTCATTGAAATATTTACTGGATTCCCATATACTTACTGGCCGAATACTTTGGATTCCTGATGGCCCAAAGAAATATTCTCGGCCGTAGGCAACGACAGCTGTATGCCAAATACCATCGAGGTGTCGACCTGAAGAGAAAAAAAATCAAAGATTAATTATCGTTGTTGAAAAAATGAGATAGGGATAAATTTATGAATGTTGTTGGATGCCATTCGACCTAGTTTTCCCAAGAATAGAAAATTCGCTTCCGTAAGTCTGTAACTTTGTAGTATACGTCATGATGATCTAAAATGATTTCTCTATTTTGTGCATACACTTTCCCGGGAGCAAACCAAATTGAAATGGTAGTTAGTCATTTCAAAATTTAACTGTGAGATCGTTGTATGGTACTGAAGAACTGCTTGATAGTATTAACAGCTGTTCACGTCATGTGAGACTTTTTTTGTTGTTATTGAAGAGGGTCATAGCCCTCACACAATAATTAAAGCATATGTTGGACGAAAATAGTATTGTGATCGCTGGTTTCGTCATGTTAAACGAACCTTGAGATAATTGAGGCAGAACTCTGCCCAATCCCATATAATCCTCTACACTTCCGCGATACACTATGCCAAGTGTGTATAAATAAGTATATTTGCATATCGTCTCTTGCTCTGGGAAGACTTGTAGAATATTTATCTCTTTCGTGCAACTTTCGCAAGAATAATTTCATTCCCATTCGGCTGGAATAAACTGTCGAATCAGCATTGTCGTATCTATATAAGAATCTTCATAGAGTTTATAATTAAACTGTTTTGCACGGACAAAAGGGTCGAAAATAGCCGTGGGATTTGGCTAGTAACGTAGACCAAAGCTACATTTGGCACCGTTAAAAAGTGACGCTTCCGATTCAACGCGTGACGATGAATATGAGAAAAAAAATAAGAGGGATGCAGTGATGATGATACAATATGAAAGAATAATCTTCTTCATCAACAATACTCCCACACAATTTTCGTATATTCTTGTTGTTGGAAAAAAAATTTATTTTTGTGCTTTCTGACGTTCGTACACGCGTGCACCCACAGTGATAAATATTTCCTGGAGTTCTTTGTTTAGCGCAATCATTTGTGTATGATCATTGTATCGATATCGTTGTTTATAAAGATGTTACAAATTTCCAACAAGGATTTGTCTCTACCTATGAGAATCTGTGACATCATAGCTGCTGCACCTTTTGTCAAGTCATAGACATAAAGTTCCACTTTCGTGCCAGTCTCGTCGATGTTCTCCATGACTCTGCGAATCTGGAAAGGAATATTTTTTATTAATATTTAAATAATGTATGTATTCATTCTCTTTATAACGTCGTATATTTAATTCGGTGAAAGTTTTTCCAATTTAATGCTCGCCGAATTTTTGGAATATCATAAACACTTAGTACTCACAGAGGTTCTACGTTCACCATATGATATAAACCTCAACATGGTAATTATTATTCTATGATTACCCCTAATTCAAACTATACGATATTGGTTCATAAGTTTGAATGCTAAAATCGGAAATTCCAAGACAAGAATAAAAATTCGTAGATCGAGTAGATGCACGTGAAGATAAATGGACATCGACTTGGCTGGTAATCATCACTCATTGAATGCTTACTCGAAAGAAGATGGAGTGAAAGCAGAAGAGAATTGATGATAGACGCGTTTGATCAGCATGATTGATGGATCTTGCAGTGAGTGACCTTATCCGCGGATATTTATTTTAATCAGGTGAGTCAATTTAAATTGTCGCGGGGTAATAAATCAACAGCAATAAATTTTTTCTTCTAACAAACATTAATGACATACCTCAAACAAATATTGTACTGATGGATAAAGCAAATTAATTGATGATTGAAATCAACTGACGATGATGATTATGATGTGTATTATCAACTGGAATTGAAGTCTGCGACAACGGGTCCAAGATAAAATGCTTCAGTCTACGACTGTCTTGCTAGGTGAATACTGCGACTAGCAAATGCATCCCCCACACGCGTTGGACGAAAATTCTCACCGCTTACCCGCGCGCTACAATACAGAGAGAACGATCAAATGAAGAAGAGAAATAGATGAAGTAGAAGAAGGAGAGGGCGGCCGTAGACGTGTTCTTGGCAAAGAGTGTAACGACACGCAGAGGTAAAGAGGGTCATAGCAATAACTGCAAACGATATATGTATATACATAATTTTGCACGTGAGAGGTACAATGGGGTCACCGAAGAATTTGAGCGTGAAAAGAGATTCGCGAGATGGGTGATATTATTTTTGGAAATGGTCAACACTTCCGGATATTTTGAAGTTTCTCTTTTTAATTTATATTTTTTAGTTCACTGATTGAAAGGAAGAAAATGATATCAATATTTATACGTAGTGTTTTGTTTCCGCGAATTGATTGTGGATTATTATTTATATTTACGTTTCGTTTTTAATCCTTCGAAAAATGGTGAATGAAGACATGGGAAAGTAACATCGCACGATATATTTGTACAGGACTTAGAAAATAAAGAAGCGAATTGAAAGATGTTGGGTGTGAATTGACGATAATGGTTGTGAGGACAATTTGTCGATCACTATTACTAGTCCACAAAATTATGTCAAATATTATTTCACTTAAAACTTATACAGAGAAATCATTGAGATAATCAAAATTCCAATCATCATTCTTCATAGTTGTGTATGATTGAAAGAATATGCTGAATGATTATTTCTGTATAATTTTAAATCTCAACAAAGTTCATTGAGGAATATTATTTTAGATTCTTCATTATCTTCAGTGCATCAAAATACCATAAATGAAAAAATCGGATCCAAAATCGCGTTATTATAGCACACGACTCAAAGAGAAAACATTGAAACAGAATTCAACGAAAGTTGGACATAGTTAAAATCATCAATAATTATACCAATAGATTGTGTGTACAATTGATTAATTCCCCATACTAAAATAATAACACAAGACAATTAAAATCATTTTGTACCGCGTCCCATAGTGGGAAAAAAAATCCAATCAAATAACAAAACTATATTATAATTCGTCCCACTAACTCATTCACATATAATTCAAATCATATGAGAGAACAGTGACGTGTTGTCATTCATGCGCAGCTTCTAATTCATGCAAATTCATCATGGCATAAAAATTCACGCAATATTTTTCCTCATTATCAACGCCTTGAAATATCGTTAACTATCCAATCAAAACAGTAATGAATCATTGGAATCTGTTGTACAAGGCTGAAATAAAAAAAATAGCAACAAAGTAAAACAGAACAAATAATTAAATATGACATATAAATAAAAAAATTGTCACGGTGATATATCGACTGTCGTTACTTTCAAAATCACAAGAACGTCAAAACTTTCTTATCATTTATAATTATACTCAGCCAAGTTCTCTTATTACTATAAAGAAAATTACACCGGACAAATCACAAAATCTGTATTCGTAACGCTTACTCACTAATATACAATTGCAGTAGTAGTGGTGTTATATATCGCAGTATATCACTCGTCTCAACAGACTTCGAGCCTGCGTGTGTGAGCGTAGTAAAAAAAAAATCCTGACTTTCAACAGTGGTAGCTCAGAGAATTTAACAAGACGACAGTGACAGTAATTTCCATTTCCCAACGAAACGTTTTTTATTATAACTCAAATAATTTCGAAAATACTTTCAAAAAAGAACAAAAATACCACACAAAAATTGAATAAAAAAATTCAAATGACAACGTTGATTTATTAATAAAAAAGAAAAATAAATACACAACAAAATTCCTTTGTCAACGACAGTGAGCAAAGTTATAAGTTTTATTGTGTATACGTCAACAAAGCTTTTAGGTTAGGTTACCCAGGGGTTGACTCGGCAATTTTCTGTTGGGCTGCGCTCTAGGGACTTTTGACGACAGCGCACGTGAAAATTTTGCGGTGAATAAAGCAAATGTGAAAGTGAGAACACAACTAAACAGCTGATGCTTCACGGCCACCGGCGAAATGTCAAAATCAAGATTAATTGTAAGTTTTTTCCTCTATTCCCCTTGTACTCTATCAAATTGTTTTTATCCAAGTGAATTCATTGATTCATAAATAAGTTGTTCAAACATTTCTGAATATTTTCACACTTTGGCCATGTTTTTTTGATGATTCTGAAGACAATGTTTACTGAGACACGCGTCGCTTTTGGAGTGTAACAACGGTTGCTGTAGAAACGTCCTTTAATGTACAGTGCATGAGGAGGCACATTTTTATTTATTCTCATAAACTCTTATCCACTTGTAATATCATTTCCATTTATTATTATTCCATTTTGCATTCGGAAGTTCGACCTGTTGCCAATTCTTGTATTTAAACTTATTATTCATGATGTGTAATGTTGGTTTTTAGACACTACGAGTTCAGTCACCAGAGGGAACAAAAAGAATTGATGTCGACCCGAGGGACACTGTTTGTCAATTGTTTGAAAAAGTAAGTACTCAACGGTTGTTGATACAGCATGAAATGTGTGAAATAAATTAATGATTAATTATTATTTGAAATTAAACAGATTTATGATGTCTTTCAACTGAGCAGCTTTGGATTCAGTCTATATAAACAAAAAAATAATAAGGATGAATTATTTTCAAGCAGAAGCAAGACAATTTCATCTAGTGGTCTTGGTCATGGTGATATGTTATATCTAGCACCAGTCAATGGTATTCAATTGCAATGGGGTAATCCATCAACGAGTACAGCCACGCAACATGTTACGGAGAATAAATCAGAAGCAGTTGCATTGGAATCAATTCCAAGCACTAGCAGAAGTAAGTCTGGACACACTGTTATCGCACGGTCGCTCGCTAATGTTGTGGAAGATGATGTGGATCAACAGCTGTGGAAATTAGATGGGAAAATTCAACGTAAACGTGATGAAAAGTTGTGTAGACATGGTGCAAATGGATGTTGCGTACATTGTTCACCTTTGGAACCTTTTGACGAAGCATATTTAAAAGAACAGAATGTCAAACATTTATCCTTTCATTCTTATCTAAGGAAACTCACTGCCGGAGTAGATAGGTATATTGATTGATAAAGTAATGATACAATTTTATAATATGACTGTTGATTGTTTGAATATTTTAATTTTTAGAGGAAAATTCCTACAATTAGAAGATATAAGTTGCCGTATAAAGAGAGGTTGCAAGGATCATCCACCGTGGCCACGCGGTATTTGCAGTAAATGTCAGCCGAATGCCATTACCTTGAATCGTCAGCCTTACCGTCATATTGATAATGTTGTATTTGAGAACGCCAGTCTAGTCGAGCGTTTTCTCAATTATTGGCGCAGTACGGGACATCAACGTTTGGGCTATTTATATGGTAGATACGAAATCCATTCGGATGTTCCACTTGGAATACGAGCTGTAGTTGCTGCAATATATGAACCTCCACAGGTTATTTTCTTTTTTTAATTCTGTTTTAAGTATATACAGTACGAAGAAATTAATTCTGGTATTGAAATATTGCAGGAGAGCTCTAGAGATTCTATTGTACTGTTGCCGGATGAGAAAGATTCACTGGTGGAAGATTTAGCACTAAATCTTAATCTCAGGAGAGTCGGATGGATATTTACTGATTTAATTGCTGACGATATGAAGAAAGGAACTGTAGGTTATTAAATAATTTATCTCGGTAATAATAATGGGATGATTATATAATAATTTTTGTCTATATCAAGGTGAAGCATGTTCGAAACATCGACAGTCATTTCCTAACTGCCCAAGAATGTATGATGGCTGGCCAATTTCAAAATCAGCATGCAAATACATGTCGTTTCTCACAAAGTGGTTCTTTCGGTTCAAAATTCGTTACAGTGTGTGTAACAGGTATGATAATATTTTCCAAATGAATTTTGATTCATAACTTTCTTGTGGTACGTAAAGAAAATTCTAAATCATTGTGTGTATTCAGGTGATGAGAAAAATCAAGTTCATATGGAAGGATATCAAGTATCAAATCAATGCATGGCGTTGGTTCGTGATGGCTGCCTAGTGCCAACCAAAGATGCTCCAGAACTTGGCTACGTACGTGAATCAACAGATAAGCAGTACGTTCCAGATGTCTACTACAAGGTAAGGAATTTTTCAAAATTTGTGCTCGAGGATGTGGAATGATACATTGGAATAGATAAAACGTATACATTAGAGCGAAATGGAGAGCATTTTATAAACCAAAGTTGATAATTTTTTTGTTTCTCTTTTCAAGTACATTCGTTTATGTAACATATATTCTCTTCACAAGTGAATGATGACTTTAGTGGGTGGATTGAAACAGAAAAAATAGTACTTTTACATCTTATGGAGAAACCGGGAAATATTATAGTATGAAATTTAACGAAAAGACAGCATGCAACTTACAAATTTCGTGTTGATAGATCGCTTTTTTCTTTATTTTCGTTTTCTCTTTTTTCTGAGGGTTTGCAGGATTAAAGCGACGATCATAATAGTCCGTTATTACAATCTACATGTAGTTTGCTTTCTTTTTTAGCTTTGTTACGGTCATAAAAATATATGTCTATATATACAGGTAGGGACGCGCGTGTACACAGATGAGTTTTTCCATTGAGTTTTATCGCGCGCACATGGTATAACTACGTCGCAGTTCAGAAAAAATATGCATATATAAATTTATATATGTTATATCCGTCATGCCCGATTTCGTCTCGGTATTTTGTTTGTGTCTTCTTGCACCTGGCAAAATTACATTTTTTTTTTCAATTATTATCTACGTTGACGAGTGATCTATTCTAATATCGCATTTCTTGCGTTAACTCTCAGTAAACTTTTCATCTTTTTTCTTCTTTCACATGATAGAATACACATTACCATCTAATTAACAAGTTTTAAAACTTTAAAGTTTCAACATCGAATGAGAGGTTCGCGTCGAAAACAAAAAAAAATGACATTCGAAGACGACACATGCATAAAACATTATATTTCTCTTTTTTTTTTATTCGCTCACTTGGTGCATGAATGCCAAAAATTATTTCTCATTGTATTCACATGCCCTTTTTTGTTTATTTCACTTATCTGACTGATAAAACGATACATACGCATCGCAAACATTTCAATTGCGTTCGTTGCGTGAATGATCGTATTGTTTCTTATTTTTCCATATTATATAACGACTTGGAATTCACAGGGACTCTATTCGAGCAATGTTTCATTGCTGTCTCCCAGCTTACACGCATAATTCTAACATTTTGATATACAACATGGAGGAATGATTTAATTAGATATATATGTTCGCATATATTTCCTTTTTTTTTCGTATATTTTCTCTTATTTCATCGTATTTATCTAAGCGACGATTGAAGATTCACGAGGATACTATTTCGCATTATATACGATATCATTTAGGCCTCGTATATGTGTGTTCATTATTCGCACGTTAGGAGAATCTAAATAACTAATATTATATGGAATTTTTACGGGCCTGAATTATTTATATATCACTTCCATTTTCCGTATTTTCTGTCTTTTTAGTTTTTTTTTTATATTCCATTTTAACTATGACATTCGTGTACACAATCAGAAAAACACGTTCGCCTTCATAAATCTCTCAATATATATTTTAGCCCAAAAAACCCACAAGTCCGCGGCTAAAAATATATTTATATGTATATGTAAATACACAAACACATATGCATATATATATCTTCCTCTTTTCAAAATACATTTTTATTAATTTAATTTAATTATCTTTCCACACTCTATCATAAACTATTTTGTTTCTGCTAAACATCTTGCATAAAATTTGAGATCTGTCTTCAATTTGTGATTATCTCTTTAAAAAATCTAGAACCACATTTGGCTCTACTGTGAACAAACAAACATAATTATAAACGAGCCCATTTCAATACAGATTTATATAAAAAAAAAAGAAAAAAAACAAAACAGTGAAACAAACAAATACCATAGAGCTAAGAGTTTTCAATCGATTATTATATTAAATCGATTTTTGAGGTACGTATGTATGGAACGATCTTATATTAGTCGCGGCTTTCTCTTTTTCATCCACTTTTTTTGATTCCCTTTCTATAAATAGCAAAATACACGGTATATTATTCTCTTCTTTTTTTTCTAATTTCTTTCAACATGATAATCTTCTTTGTTTGCGTTCTCACTTTAAAAATAGACTTAACATCTTTAAATTCTTAACTGTAGTGACGAAGTTGCTCAATGTCAATATATATAATGTGCACTGTGGGCGCAACGAGTGCTTTTTCCTCTAATCATTATTGTTACTTCTCTCAATCATTCAACGATCAAACAACTTCGCAATATATTTGCATTTACTTCTTTGTTATGATTCGCGGAATAAATTATGCTTTCATTTATCATTCCATTGTCAAACTTAATTGAAACAAATAAAATCTTCGGAGATAGTCAACATTTCATCTTCAACGCACACATCACTGATTGTGCGTTACAATTTACCACATTTCGTGATAATAATTGTTTTAGTCGGTTTGCCAGCTTGATCTCCATACGTGGATATCTTTTCAACAAGCTCTAACCCTTCGATAACGTGCCCAAATATACCAGTGAAACCACGCATTTCCTGTAGAATGATACGGAATTGTGAACCTACCATTCCTAAATTATCGTGACGTTTTTGTGTTCGACGCATACCGACTGCGCCGCGTACAGCTGGAAATTTGGTATCATCAGGCATAAAATAACCATCTTCATATATACTTCGTCCACCGCGTCCATTATTAAGCTCAAAATCTCCAGTTATAACTGATTCACCTTCCCAACATTGAAATATCGAACATCCTTTATAGCCAACACCAATTTCGCCCGTTGCGAGTACACTAAAATTTTTCGCCATTTTTGGTGCTACATCAGGTCGCACTTCAATTACTATTCGACCGTGAGGTGTACCATTTACTTCAATATTGAAGTAATACATTGGATAGGGATTTGTGGGACCACGCATGACTACATTGATACTATTGTTGCTCGTTGAGGAATGAACTGATAAACTACCAACAGCGCTAGCACCACCCGGACTATTGTCTTGAATGAATGCGTTTTGATGTGATTGGATGTGATGTGTAGAGTTTGGTACTGATGATGGCACTTGTTTTACTGATGGTGATCCAGGTGGGATGAGTAATTGAGTTTGATGTTGCGGTTGTGATGATGTTTGTTGTTGTGGCAGTGGAACAGGATGAATATGTATCGATCCTGGTGGCGCCTGTACCGGTATGGCATTTGTGTGATAGTCAATTGAGCCATTTTGTAAATGTTGTTTGCTCATAATGTGACGTGAATATAATTGTGACATGCAATAGTTTGCGAGAAATAATATGGGATTTTGCGCTGCTGCTAGATGATTTGGTATGCTGCCATTGCCAGGTGGTTGAAGCAGTACTGGTTCACCTGAATGTATGCTAGCTAATGCCTGTTTTAGAAGTGTAAAATCAAATACTACACCCGAGTTGCCAATGAGATCATCTAATTGACACTGTAACAGCATTTCGTGGTACTTTGATTGTAACCTCTGTTTCTCCATTACTAGATTTGAGTGAAGGGTGTATATATCGCTTGGTGTATCACTAGCTATAAGACTGGCTTTTGCTTTGCCAAGAGTTTCTCGTGCATCTGATATCTCTGGAAAATGTGTCCAGCCGTTCTGTAAATCAGTTTCCACGTGAGTCTTCAGTGTTACACACGCTTCGAGCACTTTTATCAAGAATTCACGTTGTTGCATTGCCAGTCTTTGAATCTCTGTCGATAATTTTCCCATTGTCGCCAGTTCCAGCTGGACCTTGAATAGAAAAAAAAAAAATATTGATCAATATATTATTAGACATGATAAATTGTCCTCTTTGTAATTTGTATGCAAGGAAAATGAACTCACGTCAGATATAAGCTGTTCTTTGGCATCGGTATGTGCCTTAATTTGGTGACCAGGATGTTCTTGAGGTGTTGCACAAGCTCGACATAATGCTAGACAGCACGATGAACACCATAATGCCAACGGCATTCCATGTGTGTGACAATTTTCGCTCTAGAAAATAAAAATTTCATAGATTTTCCGTATCAAATTCCAATCTAAATCAGCGAACAGTGTTCGAGATTCGTTCTATCATAATACCGAAACAGTTTGACCTTGGTAAACATAATCTTCTTAATGCAAACCCACACTAATACGACTTCTCATTGTTGTTATATGCTCTTTATCAAGCATGTGAATATATTTTTCATTTAGATGATTTAAAAACGAATGTTTCTAAATACCTTCCGCTCTTTCTCCGGAAGCTTGGCCGATGTGCTGTTACTTGTCATTTTGAGATAGGCGAAATTCTTGGCTAGAGCTAACATCGGTAAATTAGTAGGTAGTGCATCAGGTCCCTGATCACCAAGCTCTGTCCTCTTCCAACAATGTGCACAAAACAATTCTCTTCCTTTCAATAAATTGTTTTCCATACATCGCAAGCAAAAATAGTGTTTGCAACTCAAATATTTAGGGCATTGTTCAGTGTCATTATATTTTAATTTACAATAACCACAAAGCGTCAGTTCTTCTAAATCCGTTAAAACACTTGGATCGAGCATCTGAAATTAATAATTGTTCAATGAACATAAGCTAATTATCACAAATATGTTTTAATTAAACAAAGAAAATTAGAATTTATTAATTAATGTACACGCGTGCGCCTAGAAGCCCGCCAAAAGTCAGCGGAAGCTCGTCAATGACGAGTAAGAGAAAGGGGGCGGTTGGTAGACCAACCACATATACGAAGTGAGGCAACAAATGAGAGGAGAAATCATCCACTTCACATAGGTTACAACGCAAATGCATATCTATTCCTCATTAACCATAATTAATTTTTTACATCATCCAACACGTGCTCTTCTGATATCAATGTGCATTCTGCACATATAGCACGTTAATACGAATTATATCCAATGTATACACAAAATTGTATATCCCCGCGCTTTTTGCCGTGAACATGAAAGCAACATACACATACGTCTCCCTATCCGTATTTCAATGTGCTGTATCTTTAGACATACATCACATGCACTCAGATAAACTCCACACCGGCCACGTTTCGTCGCGCATCGACATTAATCTTACCCATCATCAACACCCACAGAATTTCCCGCGGTTTGTCTCAACATTTGTTTGGATATACCTCATCGAAAGTACCATTTGCCAATTGAAATATTCATACCGTGTTATCAATGATGTGTTGATATATACTGGACAAAAGGGAGAAATCTAATGTCGCAGTACCACCTCGTTGGTGGCCAGGTTTCTCAGTCAACGCGGCAATTTCACACCCGCGTTCTTGTCTTCACTTGAATGTGTTCTCAGAACCAGACATTGAATTCCATCAATGTCGTGTGATTTGCATGCCGGTTAATCTCAGTTCATTCGCTTGAAGCGACATGTTTTAATGGTAATACAATATTTCTCTTGCTGTACCTTTTTTTTATTTGACTCTCTTTCTCTCTCTCTCGCTCTCTTTCAATGTATTTTGGTCGCGGGTCTCCCATCCGCTTTCTCCCTCTCCCGTCGGTATTATTTCTCGGTCGCGCGCGCGACTCACCAGCGGCAACCAGTCGCCAGTGTTTGTCGGGTGGCTTTTGTACTCAATCACAATTGCGTTGAGACTTTATCAGATGGGTTATGTGGTGTGCATAGCTTTTACTTGTTTTGTAACGCAGTATGTCACTCGGACATTACTTTAACTCGCGCTATAAGCTATTGCCACATCATGATGTTTGGTTCACTACACTAACCACTAGCATGGCGGCGAGGGACCGTGGCGAACACACAACCAACCTACACATATCCACCTATGCACGTAAAAACATGTACACATATCAGAGGATTAGGGAGGGCGCGCTGGCGCTACCACTCGCCACTACTCGCGCTATCTCACTCTTTCCCTCATCGCGAATTTTCCCTCTCTTTCCTCTCGCTGTTACCGCCGCCGTCACCTTTGGCCGCCATATTGAAGTGGAACAAATCAAATTCGCGGCAAAACAAAACGATGTTTGATTAATCTTTAGATGAAATCTCATTTACTGAGTCACGAGAATTTTAGTTTCTTTATTTTTTTATTTTTTCCCCAGCTTATATTGTAGAATTTGCGTGTTTTTTTTCCTATTTGTTGATTAACCGTTGAATATTATGTTAGATTACATGTACTTGTGTGGAAAGAATTGTTATTGATGAATGTCACGCTAGGTATTGCGTCTATGTAATTTTCACCCGGTTCGAGGCAAAAAGTCGATAACTCGCGTGCGCTATGGCTCACAAGAAATTGTGTTGGTCGCAACGGCGCGAAGTTTGAATGTTTTGGATGAATGATTGAATTTCTGATTATGCAAAGATTTACTGTTATGTAATTTCAAGGAAAATTAACGGCTCTCATCAGATAATTATGAAGATCTGAGAATTATTAGTGCAATCAGGAAACGATTGCGCATCTAATTATTACCATCATTCCACTAGACGATCGATATTAAGAATGAAATTGACCTTTTTCTGCGAATTAATACCGCT
This sequence comes from Meteorus cinctellus, assembly GCA_030523045.1. Classification (NCBI taxonomy): domain Eukaryota; kingdom Metazoa; phylum Arthropoda; class Insecta; order Hymenoptera; family Braconidae; genus Meteorus; species Meteorus cinctellus. The sequence goes on along the minus strand of JAPYZF010000274.1, from coordinate 64,385 downwards.
TGACCATTCAACATTTTATTCTTCGTATATTTCTGGTCTCTGAAAATGTGATCTTCTATACCGACATCGGTATAACAGAATTCTGCAACGCATGGATTGGGATTTGAAAAAATAATTTTGATTGTATCAAGAATGTAATTTACAAAATAAAATAGAAATTATGCGTATGAAATTTTCAACTGAATTCATATCCATGTATTTTTTTTTATTATTTAGAAAAGAAATCATTATCTATTAATTGTTAAATTGAATCTGTATTTTTGTTATTCCAGGAAAAGGATTCTTATGGGAATGAGGTGTCAAGATTAGCAAGACCACTGCCGGTGGAGTACTTATTGGTTGATGTACCGGCATCTACACCACTAACACCACAATTTACATTTTTTGCGAGCGATAATGTTACTCCTTTCCCAGTTGAAAATCGGTAGAAATCTATATTTGATGTATTTTATCATAACTTACTTGTCACTATTAATTTATATGATTTTTTTCTTCCAGAATGGTTGATGGACAAATTCAAGAATTCAGTTCATTATGTACGTACATGCAGCAATTTGGTTCAGACCAATTTTTGGAAGCAGTTTCAGATTTCCATTTACTACTATTCATTGCCACTATGGATATGTTACCAATGAAGGATCATATGCCGCCGCTTTTTGAAGCAATAAAGACGAGTGATCGGCAAAAAGCTCTTGAATGGGCCAGAAGTGAACATTGGGCTACTGTTGAACAATTAATATCTGCTACAACTGCGTCTTCCCCACTCTCATCAAATACTATGGCATTTGGTAGTGATTCAATGGGTTCCATCTCGTCAGATGTAGCTGGTATAAGTGATAGATCGGGAACAAATGTAAATGCTACACCGAATCAACCATTGTGGACATGTCCTCACTGTACATTTCTGAATCCGGCTGAGCTTGGATCCTGTGAAATGTGCAGTTTGCCAAGGTATGAAGCAATATGAGCATATGAAATGCAAACTTGTTTTAATTTGTTGTATGGCATTTTATTTTTATTTTTCTTCTATTCCTGCAGGATGTAGTGTGATTGTCGCAATGTGAAGGATGCGGCATATGTTATTTTTCCTCGGAATTCAATCATTTAATAAGACAAAAAAAAAATTATGATTTGCTCCTTGTTCACAATTCTGTGCTTGACATTTGCACATTTTGTTTATTTACTCGCCCAAACAAGCAAACAAACAAAAAGACTTCAATAAAATTAATACAGTAGTTGATACATCATGAATTATGTATTTGTAGGATGCTCATTTGAGCCGGCCTTGAGAATAATTGAAGAAAATAACCTGACGAGGACGAGGAAGAATTGAGAGATTCATCCAGGCAAAAACGATGACTGATTACAACTGAATTGCGTTCAAAATGGCACCACGATTTTACAATGTTTATTTATAGAGAACATTTAACAAGTGATAACTGTGATACAGGAGTGAAGGTTAAAAAATCGAAGAATGGTGCGACTGCTTGATAAATTTAAATAAATTGTCCGTTTGATGATTAAGGAATGAATATGCGAGAATTACGCAGTGAAAAATTACTAATACAAAACAGAAAAAAATGTAGCTGGAGAGTTATTAGTGGATCTTGAGTTGTAATCTCTATATTGTCGATGGCCAATTGTCTTGGTTTTATGATCTTTCTCGAGAACATCGTTGGTATATTGGTGAAAAATAAAACGGCATAATAAGACATAAACATTTCTTTATTTCGTACAATCAAAATTCAAACAAATAAGTATACATTATTTGCTTGATATTGGATAATCTCCACCTATCCTACTAACGATAGAATCCGTAAAATTTGAAACTTTCAATTCTTCGTCACCTATTTTATATATCAACTTAATCAACCTCACATCATTTAATTCTTGCAAGCCCGTAATTGGCGTCAATGTTCCTTTTATATGACATAAAATCTCATCCGCCATTGATTCCTTATCATTTTCACCATGAATCAAAGCTAACAATATATTCTTATCATTATCATGGATCCCAAATTTTGTCAATGACGAAGAAATATTATTCGACGATGATATCACATAAAGAATTTCTGAAAACACCGATTTTGTTATGAGCCCTTGAGTATGTTCTCTCAATACAGCTTTATTAGCTGCTACAACAACCTGAAATGGATCAACAATGAGAGCTGGTTTTAAAACACAACACGGCAATTCACCGGCTACAATTTTCTTCCGTATCTCCGGCGTGTTTTCAACATTTGTATATAAGTACAGAGTCAAATATTTTCCGGTCATGGGATCCAATTGTTGTGTATAAGTATCCATACCGACAAACTATAAAAAAAGTAAGGTTATGTTCAATCGATAAATAGTAAAACTGGAGGAGTGGGCAATTGATAAAAATAAAAGTACAAACAACTATTTACCATGAATTAACTACGTGAATAACCAAGAAACTTTTCAGAATCCACTAACTTGATTTATTTTTTGGAACCTATTTCACGTTGGAAGATTTGGAACTTGAGGTGGCGTGAAATATCGCGACAGAAATTGTATTTTCGCGCCACCCTGTGTATCTGTAATGAAGTGATTTCAGAGGCAGCTGTAACAGCATAACAATTCATAGAAACTATGAAAAACAGTGAAGCTTTCCCCGTTACCTAGGAAATAAGGGTGGCAGTAGAGATTGTTTATTGTTATGCATACCTTTGTTGAAGAATTGAGATAATGAATTCAGAGCTGCATACAGAATTGATACTAAAAGAGGAGACGATAGAACCTTTAGCTGAAACACTCGAGTTCGTGAATGACACTAAAATTGGTATTCATGATGGTGCTGAGGGATCAATTGGGATTAGACCTAGACCATTAATCTGTAAACCAGAGAATGTTAACATTGATTGTAAATCAGAGCCAATTGAAACAAAGTGGCAATGGGCACCAGGTGCTTGGCAAGATGCTACAAGAACGAGCGCTTTTCAACCTTACAAAGTGAGTGAATTCGTACAATACTCTTGCCTTAATTAACTGACTTATTTGTTCGTTTTGTGTTCAACAGCCACCAACGCTACTCACCAATTTACAAAGAGGCAATACGAAAACAGAAATTCCACAATTGTACGCAAGCAGTGATATCACATTCCATACATTGGCTGGCCAAGGTGAATTAACTGCTGACCATTTGCAATCAGCACCAATTGATAATCCTGATGAAAATGGTTTAACTGGATTGATGTGGGCAGCTGCTCATGGTCAACTCGGTAGTGCAAGGCAACTTTTAAAAGCTGGAGCTGATAAGAATTATCGTGGGTTTAATGGTGAAACAGCGTTGCATCTTGCTGCGTCGTATGGTCATCATGATTTGGTAAAACTATTGCTTACTACTAATGCTGATGCCAATGTCAGTGATGAAGTAAGTTGAAAATTAATTCGTGATACTTTTTCAGATGAGTAAATTAAATCCTCATTAATAATGCCATGTTTTTCAATATCTTTTTGTAGGAAGGAAACACGCCACTTATTTATGGAGCTTATGGCGATCATCCACATGTATGTTATGAATTATTAACGCGTGGTGCTGATCTTACACATCGAAATAGTCATGATATAAGTGCATATCACGCTGCTATTTTGAATAAATCTAATACAGCCAAAGCAGTAATTGAAAATTACTTGATGCAACACTGGGTAGTTTAGAGTAAATGTCAAAAATAATGTTGTACATATTTATTTCATAAATGAAAATTTATATAATAAGAACAAATATTATCTGATATTTTATTACTTAATTATTATTTTATGTATATATATATATATATATGTTTGCCACAATGTGTACAATGCTAACATAATACTTAATATGAAAGTGAAAGAAAATGCATAAACAATCTGTAACATGATTACCGTTTTTTTTTTCTCCAAAATATTGATGGGAATATTTCACAATTATATATTTTGTGCAATGTCTATTGAATTAATGTTTGCTGTTCGGAAGAGGATATGTTTTTCATCCTGTTGAGGATGGAAAAAGAAGAAAAAAAACAATATTCACGATGAAATTGTATGTCCCCAATAATCTACATAAGGTCAATTATGAATACAGATTGATAAAACAACCAGGTAAGTTGTTGTATGATGAATTATACTACTTCATAGTTTTCTGTGAAGAATACAGTATCAATTGAATGTTTTACTGGACTTTCATCCTCGACAAGTCTCACATCAGTGATCTGAAAATCGAACGAATGAAAATGTTAGGTTATAATCATCAGAAGAATATTCATGAGAGTATCAGACTGGTGAGTATTCAGTACCTTAATCTTAGCATACGGAGTTTTTGAGGCGAATGACACGCGCAGTGGGAAAAAGTCTGATGGAGTTGAGGACGGTGCTGAGAATTCCATTGAGCCTGACTTTGATGATGCATCAACAAGTGATAATGACCATACAAGCATATTCCTCCTTGGTTCGTGCGTATATTCTCCATCGCACTCACCGACAATAGGATTACAACCCATTGGTAGTGGAATATTTATTTGTACGTCGTTAAGCTCCAAATCAATCTGTTCCAATTCGTATTCAATATTGACATCACATCCATTTTCACCATTTTCCGAGGGCCAACAATTAACTGTGTTGGAAAGAAACGAATTATAATTGCATATCTTCTAATAAAAAGTTATAAGTCAAAGGTAGTAACAAAATGTGTCGCAATGTAAAATATCCTCACTTGAAAGAGGTAATGCTGTCTCATCTTGCGTTTGCAGCCTCCATTTAAGAACATCAACATCCGTGTTCAACGGATATGGTTTGGTCGGAATTTTCAAGCCAATTTGTCCATGTGTCCTGAATAATTCTTTATCAATATTTGGATGAGTTTGCATCTGAACACCACGACCTTCTTTGTTATCCAATTGTACACGGATTCGACCCCATCGATCATCTGTTATATGTAATGTCACAAGACCATGCAATTCGAAATTCTGTACGCCACCATCACGACCAATACGGACATTCAATTTTTCCTTTTGTCTTAAATGAACTGGTTCGCTATTTATTATTTGTGGAGAAATGGACATATTTTTTGTTATTTCCATGGACTTGGCACTGCTGGCGACTGTTTCACCTTCTTCTTTCAATTGATCGACGAATGAATCAACATCGCGTACTTTTCCACCCAACTTCATTGCTCCTGGTCCTGATGACGCTGGTTTCCTAAAACAAAAACATTTGGCATTTAAAATCGATTCACCTGAATGTCTAATTTTAAGTACAATATAATAAATAATTTACGGTGTCGGTGTGGGGCTGAGTTTAATTGGTTCAGGCGTGAAATTTGCGGAGTCACCAACAGTAGGTGATGGCCAATAATTTCCACTATTATTTCCATAACCACCGCCAAATGCTGAATTTTTAACACCACTTTTTTTATTCGCTTCCATCCGTTGTCTCTGCAATTCTTTTGCTTTCTCTCGCATTTTATTTTTTGCTTCACGTTCCTGAGTACATCTCACTGCTTGATATACCCGTTCTTCATGTGAATCCATTTCAACAAATGTTCTAATTTGTGCGAGATTGACGCTCTCTCGATAACCAAGTGCAACGATCTCATCAAAGGCAAATATTAAGTTAAATGAATTCTCTCCGACCTCTGCCTCATCCATTGTCTTGCAATATTCTGGAATCTGAAATAACAAATAAAATCATCAAATCATTGTCACCAATTTCATCTCAATAAAACAAGTTACCAACCACTCGTGCAAACAATCGGAGTGTCTCAAGATCCTCCAAAATATTGCTAGCCTTCGTTGTAATCAAAAGCATATACAACTTTTCCAGTGGTTGATAAACATATCTGACTGAATCATTCTCAACAAATGTATGCTGTTTTCCAGTGCTCATCAACTTTGGAAACGCCGCCAACACGCCTTCTATTCTTGCCTTTGTCATCTCGACGAATTGCCGTGATATAATAGCTGAAACAGTAAAATGAAACGTTCAATACAAAACAATAAAAACAGCTATCAGTTCACACAACATGGTAGCAGAAATATACAAAATATGATAATTATATAAAAAAATTAGGAATCCCATAATCATACTGACCTTTCCCCGATTTTGTACATACTGCAGCCGCAATGAGTACCTAAAAAAACACAAAAAAATCATCAATTAAATCTTCTTGCAGTCAACATAGAACAATCGATCAATCCTCATTGCGATGGAGCAAGTGACATTCATATGTAATTGATCATCAAGCGGTTCCCACCTAACCCCGAGTTGAATAATTATCAGGGTGTGGTTAATTATAACCTAAAAATTGCTAAAATCCACAATATATTTACCATTTTGATGCGGTGATTGTTTTATTAAACAGTATATTTTTAATTAATAACCTAATGTAAACTTGATTTGTGCCAGCGTATTCTCAACATATCACATCAGCGATCGCAACTTTATAACAGAGGGCGCACTTTAGATGACGTGTGCAAACGTGACGTTTGTATGAGGCAGATTCTACATGCGTCTATACATATGTATATTTTTTTCACTTATAATACATATATATATGTAGATAAAAGCATGAAAAGCACCAATGTTGCTAAATAATTTCAATATAATTGTTATTCGAATGAATTTTCGGAATTAAATATTGAGATTATGATTTATTTAGGGACAACGCAATATGTACATTCAATGTATTGACAAAGCGATTTTTAGCAGAGCAATTGGATATTTAATTTAGAGCATAACTTCCTGTTTTGTCGTACCAATGCATATCCTACGAATTTATCTTCTAGGCCATTTTCTTGTTCATGTTTTTCGATAATATTTCGGTTGAAATGATGATAAATAAAAGGCAACATTTTGTAATTAGAAATTGTTGATGAGCAGACTGTTTTACCATGGACAATCTTGCACATCAGGTGTGATATTTATAATTTTTGATTTGAGAGTAGCATTTGAAACGATTTATTTCATAATCAGGCCTTAATATCAGTTGCATTTGAAGTATTTGATAGGATTTGAAAGCATTCAAAAAGGATTCATTGTTGATTGTTCTGAATGTTACTTCGTAATCAGGGACATGAAGATTATTTTTCTTATCTGATATATTTGTGATGTTTTGTTTGAAAATTTTGGTTTTGTTTTGATCTGGTCGACCAATATTCTTTATTCCATATTTATATTTTATATTATTCAACATGTAAAAAATTAGGACGTTTGGTTACTTCATGATTTTGTAGCCATTGGTGCTATTATTATATAATGAAGTAACATTAATTTTAATTATTTAAATAATTTTGTTAGGACATCTTTATTTTTTTATGGTAGCATTGATAGATTTGGATCGAATAGAATTTTCATATATCTGATGGATTTCAAATTAATTCTCTTGAATCATTTCAGATTGATGAAATTGAAGCATTGTCAGCAATCTATGGCAATGATTGGCAAGTGGAAAATGAAGAAAACAGGTCCTACAGTATAAAAATAGGCGATGGTGAAAGATGGGTGAAACTGTATGTTACATTGCCTGACAATTATCCTCTTTCATCACCACCAACGTTCGAATTATCAGCTCCTTATTTGAGTCTAAAAGAAAAGCAACATATCTGTCGTCTTCTTGGGGAAGTATATTTGTAGGTTTCCATTTATCAATTCTATTTTCCATTTCGCAACATGCAGGATAACGTTTATGTTATCCAATCAATATATAATTTTTGTTTATATATATATATATAAATTAAAGTATATTAAAACAATTATCATTCAGATCGTGTAGTGGACAAACTGTTTTGTATCAATGGATTGAAAAGATTCGAGAGGAATTAGAGTCATCGAGTTTGCCTAATTTCCAAAATATCTTGGTTGATCCAATGAAAAATAACGTTAATGTTATAGATTCAATACCTGATACTATAAATCATAACAACAATGCCAAATGCCCTGAAATTTTTCATGGTGAAGTAATTGTCGATAGAAAAAGTAGTTTCCAAGGACATGTAGCACAAGTATCATCTATTGGTGACGTCAAGTAAGTTCATTCATTAATTCCAATGATTTAAATGATACATTATGTCATTACAATATTCATCCGATAAATTAATTCAGATTGGTACTTGCAACATTACTTGAAATGAAGAAAATTAAACAGGCTACACATAACATGTATGCTTATCGAATATATCAGGAGAATAGCAAGATTTTCATTCACGACTGTGATGATGATGGCGAAAGTCAAGCTGGTGGAAGATTATTGCATTTTTTAGAAATAGTTGATGTGAAGAATGTAATTGTCATTGTATCACGATGGTATGGTGGAATACATTTGGGACCTGATAGATTTAGGCATATAAATAATGCAGCGCGACAAGTGCTAGAAGCTGTAAATTTAATAAGCAAGCATAAAGATAACAAAAAATGATTTTGTACATATGTAAATAACAATATTTTACCATTCAACAATGTTTTCCACGGTTAAATATATATTTTTCTTATCTTTAAATGCTTTCTTTTGTTCATTATACCCAAACTGGGTATTATTATGTCTGAACGATTTGTTTCGTGTGTCAAATATATTAAACGGCTTAGAAAATACTATATAATGTGACCAGAAAGTAATATATAAATATATATATGGGCATCGATGTGCTAAAGCCAAATGCATAAAATAATATATAAATATGATTGATTAGTCAATGATTACACACACTTTGGCGCTAACTGGGTATAATCGATAACAGTACAAGTATCCTGCAATAACATAAAATAACTGTTGGTACGAAAGTACTTAAGCACTTTCATTTTACGGCGAAAACTAGCAATAATTGTATATGAATTGATTGATTGTGCGGAATAACTGTGGAAAAAAAGACATTTGAACTTTTCCATTGGAGTCGTTTCTATGGATTAAATTAATCGCCAGAGGAAATAACAACCCAATCTTCAGCGTCATCACAAATTGCTGATGACACGAATTCTTTGGATAAAACTGTAATGAGAAATTAAGATTAATTAGTAATCACTTTACATTTAATCGTATGAATGAGAAATAGCTCACCATTAAATTGAATTTCTAATTCTCGTGTATCTACGCCATTGATTTGACAGGGTTTTTTCTCTTCAATTTTTCGAATTACTTTATCCGATAGATTATTGTTTTTTGTGATAAGACTTTTACTGCATTCTCCTAAAGTCTCCAATTTTTTCAGCTCTGTTCTGTAACTCTCATCTTCATCAGAATCATTATCTGTATGATCGCTTACTGTTTCAGTTGGTTCAGGAATTAATACTGCAGATTCTATCGTCGGTTCGGTACAATTGACATATGTGATAGTATTGAGTGAAGTATTGGTATTTGATTCAAGTGAAAAAATTTGACTGCTTGTCATATATTCTGACAAATCGAAATTCAAAACATCTGCTAATAATCTTTCTTTATCCTCCACGTCTTTCTGAATTGATTCGAGATTACGCTCACTTTTTAAAATCGTATCATCATCAATACTCAATGTTAATAACGATGAATGAGTCTCATGGATGTCATGGAGAGGTTCCAAGAATAATTCTCCATTATTATTATCGTTTTTATTAATGCATTCATTGATTCTTTTATTTTTTCGCTCTGGTGTAAAGACCACATCCTCAAATTCCTGCTCTCCAATTTTTTGAAAAATATGCCGGCGATTTCGCCGTTCATCTTTATTGCGAATAGAATTGCTACTTTCGGATGGTGGCTCTGTTTCTACAGTTATTTCTGTTACCAATGGTGTATCGATTGTCAGTGGAACAATTCTTGGCATTTCAGTAGCTTCTTCAGCATTCATAACAGGATTTGGATCTAGACCACCACGCGATGGCAGAGCACTTATAGCTTGAAGAATATTGCTCGGATTAATTTTGTAGAATGGAATCGTTGGGACAATTGAACTCTCTTTAAGTTTAGATGTTATTCCAAAAATACTTGCGGTAACTGGTTTACTGATTTCAACGAATGTCGATGAAGAATCTTTAGTTTCTTCCATCGTTTCTACTATACATGATTCTGGATGATAAGCAATTCTTATGACGTTTCGTTCGCCTTCGAGAATGAATATTTCATCCTTAGTGCAAGCAACATCAGTGATTCTCCTTAAATCACTTACGACTGATGTTATAGCAATTGTTACTGGATTGATAACATGAATAACGTCATCACTGTACGTAATAAATAAATCATCACAAAATGGTAGAAGAATGCCGAATGTAGGTTCACCACGTTTCTTTTTAAAAGTTTCCGGTGCTGGATTCAACAATATCACATCAGTGCTACTGGTCTGTAAAGCTTCCTTGAAAATTAATGTTTTCAAGACAGTCCCGCTTCTGTCCGCATGCCATAGCCTCAATCCTGGTCTACTTGCATAAATAGTCGGTTCTTGAGTAGGTGTTTGGCGTTTACCAAATACGGCACCCAATTTTCCTAATGTTTTTCGTTCCTTCTGACCAACTTGTGATACTTTATTGTTCTGATTGGCATCGACTAATATAGTTCTGAAAAGAGTAGATACAAGCAGCAGCCCTTGCTGATAGCTCAACTGTACCACAGAATACTTTTCATTCAATAATTCTGAAGATTTCGATAAATGCATGTAAAAATCAATTTCAGTTAAGACCACCAGCCCTTCCTGATCGCCACTAAATAATTTCATTCCATTTTTCGACCATTCCACTGCGCTAACTGGACATTTATGCAAACCACCGATATTATATCTTTCAATTTGCTTTTTCTGTTTGGGTTTTAGACTGTCAGGCAATGATTCTGGAAAAGTTTTCGGGATTTGAAAAACTGTTACGACGCCTTGATTGTTGCCGGCTGCAACCATATAATCAACAGTGGAAATCACACTGAGGCATGTAATACTCGAGTGAACATTTTCACATCGTAATCTCTGTAAATCGCCTGATTCTCGATCGAACCAATATATAATCCCACAATTTGTTCCAATTGCAATAAATTCGGGTAACACATCGATGCATGTAAATATTATATCTTGAGTGAATATTCCATTTTGTAATTTCATCGGTATTTGTTGTAGAAGATTCGTCAATGGAGACCATTCACGTAATGGACCGCCGTCTTCGCTCATAGGAGTCATTGTTTCGTTATAATTAGTACATCATAACATGAAATTATTTATCTGCAATAGAAGTGAGCGGAGTTGTAGTGTATTCCTTCACTGAACTAATCGATGTGATAATATTATTATCAAAGTTCATTGACATTATTACCTATTATTGTTTGTTCATATGATTTTCATTTGGACATTCCGCAATATCAGTGATTTACTTGATTCATTACCAATCATCATTCAAAGAAGCGTTTTACACATAGTTGAACCTCCTGCTATTGATGTTATCACAGAAGTTGAAACGATGTAAACAATTTGACAGTTCCGAGGTCTATGACGTCAATTTTCGGCATTCCCCGAAATTTTTTGGGTGGTAGCACGCATTCTGTATCAGACACAACCGGAAAAGTGATGTATAAAAATAATATTCCAACCGGTAATGCAAATTTCTACTCCTCTGAATGCCCTTTGTCAAAATGGCCGCCGAAATATTTCGTTTGTGACCTCAGTTCATTATTATGAGAAGAAATAATGCAATTTTCTGGTGAATCATCAGTTTATTTATATCAATTGTCGACTGAATAAATTAATTTTGTTTTGTGATTCAGGATTTAATCGTAATAATAACTATACTAAAAAAATTCAAAGTTTGGCGGGAAAATTTCGTAGAGGTCCCTGCTAGTTTTGTTTTACCGTTGGCTGCGGTCGTAATCAGTCGTAATGAAAATTTCTACAGCGGAATTGGCCAAAGAGTTCCCTTCGTATCACGGCTCGTTCCACATACCATCACACTATAATTCACCCACTAGCTCATTCGCGCATGCGTGATTGGAGTTATGTATCAATACGCGCGACGTGGCAAAATACAAATGCTTTCAAATTCAAATGAACTTAAACATTTAGTCACTGCATAAATAAATGAGTTCTCATCACCCTCACTCGATGATTCGTTAAATAATAACCATATTTGTGTGTTTAATGGAAAGATACAAAGCGAAGAAAGTGCGATAACAATTGACCGCACTACTTATTCGGTGGCAACTTACATACAACTACCAAAAACTCGAGCTTCTTATTATGATAATGTTATTATAAAGATATTAAAATTTTATTAAATTAACAAAAGAGATATGTATATATTACCTCACAATGTAAAATTTATATATATATACTATTAAAATCAAATATTTTGTAATCTTTTCAAATCGTTTTGAATCATTTCAAATCCCTCTTCTTAATTAGGGTTTGCACTTCCATTATATTGCGCTCAATTAAGATTCTCCAATTGTGAACCTGAAACATAAAACAAAGACATAGACATTATAGGAATGCTGATAATAATTAAATTTATAAAATATTTAAATTCACATCGTTTTTGTCCACTCAAACAGGATCTTCGAAGAATGTTGATATATCTCGACTGGAACATAAAGTCTTATTCAGATGTAATGAGAATGAAAAATTCAACTTTTTATATACTTATTTGTCAATATCTCTAAAAACGGCCATAAAATTTTCCACCTCACCATAACGATGTAAAAATCATCGTGATGCGAGTCAATAACATGTCCAGACATTACAACTTGATAAATTTGAGAGTAACGGCCATCACGTGGATTATCCGCCATTAGTAAACTGGTAAGACACTTACCGAGTAACAATGAAAGAGCCGAGCGAGACTTTCTCTTCGGCGCCGATGGTGCTTATTAAGATAAACAAAAAAATAATTAGTTGATGTGGAAAGAAAAATAGAGAAAAGAATCAACAAAAGAGAACAATCAATAGAAATGAGGGAGAAAAATGATTCTATATTAATAATAGAATGTAAATTTGTCCGGAACTCTCCAAGAAATATAATAATTCAGTACCTGCTTTACCCTCATTAAGAAAAGGGATTTGAAATGATTCAAATCGATTTGAAAAGATTACAAAGTACTTAATTTGAATACTATACAGACATGCATTTTGCATTGAAGTAATATATCCAAATCGCATTTCTTAATGATCATTTCCTTCGAGGAAAAATACCCTTTCAGTGAATGAGGACTATTGTCTCTAGGCGTATTGTTCTGGCGGTGTGAGCACCACGACCAAAACAGTTGAAATGCGCATGGGCAAATGAGTGAGTGGTGGGGATGACGGAGTCGAGTCATAACGCGAAGGGAACTCTTTCGACAGTTGGATTTTACGTTTTCGATAAAGTGTCGTGAAGTTGGCAGCGCAATAATATTCTGTCGTCCATATCGACGAGTTTTTGGAGCACGCAGTTGCAACCCGCTCAGAATTGTTGAGAATACAGCAACAGTGCTTGACAAAACTTCACCAACAAAATATTCTGCAGCTCATCTTTGTATGTGAAATTCATCTGATTTTGGAAAAATAAGTGTAATAATGCCGAAAAGAAAGAATCAAGCTTTGATTGACTCGGATAGCAGTGGCAGCGCATCAGACAGCGGTTCTGATCTTGATAATGTGAGTAAACTAACCTCAAAAGACAAATTTATAATAAGCATCGTTATTTTTCGTGAGACAAAATTCCATGAGATAATTTATGAATATGTTGAGGTTAGAAGAAGAGACTCATTCGCCGTGTGAAAATTTCTTAGCAAACGGCGTTAATAGATGAATGAATTGTTGTTAGGATTTGCTGTCATTGGCCAAGAAGAAGAAGGGCAAAATGCAAGATGATATGCAAACAAATGAAGATAACAATGGGCCAACGAAAAAAGATGGTAAACAGGTTGAGTCTGATACTTCAGATTCTGATGATGATTGGAATGCCAAGTCAGGAAAAGCGAAGAAAAAGAAAATCCCGAATAAGAGGAATAAACGAAAAGTTACCAAATCAAGTTCCGAGGAGAGCGCGAGTGAAAATGATCCTTCAAAGGTTTCGGAACCTGAGGAAGGTATTTATAATGCTCCTTGTTTTGAATGTATATGATTTGTTTTTGAATCGCATTCTAATTGAAATGATTTTTATCAGGAGAAGTATCGGACTCTGACGGTAGTGTTTCCGACTCTAGCCAAGAGGAATTCAATGACGGTTATGATGACAAATTAATGGGTGATGCTGAAGATCAGGCGCGACTAGCACAGATGACTGAAAAAGAGCGTGAGCAAGAAATTTTCAAACGAATAGAGCAGCGTGAAATAATGAAAACAAGATTTGAAATCGAGAAAAAATTACGAATGGCGAAGAAACAAGAATTACGGAAGCAAAAAGAGTCAAAGAAGAAAGAAAAGGGTACGGACGAAAAGAAGTTTGAACGAGCACCTGATCCAAAAGAAAGAAGCAAAGATCGTAAGAAAACAATTGAAGAGAAACAAGATAAAAAATTCCATGCTATGTCGTTGCTCAAGCAACGTCGTGAGGAGAAGAGAGAGCGTGAAGAAAAAGAAAAACAACGGATGGAACAGCAGCAACAACAATCTAAAGATGAAGAGGAAGAATTAGAAGATGATCACAAAGGAGGAAACAAAACAAAACTCAAAGCATCAGACATTTATTCAGACGATAGTGGATCGTCTGACAGTGGTGAAGAGGAGGAGCCTCCGAAAGCAACAGTTACACGCAGATCATCTGCATCAAGTGGCGAAAGTCGCGATTCCGATTCTGATGCTGATAAGAAATCCATCACAAGTAACAAGGCAAAACCGAAAAAACCTATATACGTTAACACAAAAGAAGACTTGAATAAAGTCAGATTGTCACGTCACAAAATGGAACGCTTTGTTCATCTTCCGTTTTTCGATCGCGTTGTTCAAGGCTGTTTTGTTAGAATCGGTATTGGTAATAATAATGGCAAACCTGTATATAGAGTTGCGGAGATAAGTGGCGTTTGTGAGACTGGAAAAATTTATCAATTAGGTGGCACAAGAACAAATAAAGGTTTGAAGCTACGTCACGGTGCGCAAGAACGTGTTTTTAGATTGGAATTTGTGTCAAATCAAGAATTCACCGAGTCAGAATTTTTCAAATGGAAAGAGACTTGCGCATTCCAAGGTATATCAATGCCAACATTCGAAGAGATGGAGCACAAATTGAAAGATATAAAAGAAGCATTGGTATATGAATTCAAAGAGGAAGATATTGAGAAAGTTGTTAGAGAAAAAGCGAGATTTAAACAAACTCCATATAATTACGCAATGAAAAAAGCCCAATTGATGCGTGAACGTGATGTAGCAAACTGTCGTGGGGATGATGAAACTGCATCAAGATTGAATCAAGAATTGGGTGAGCTTGAGGAACGAGCTTCTGAGCTTGATAAAATGCGAACTGCTACCATTTCTAGTATATCATATATTAATGATCGGAATCGCAAGAAAAATGTCGAGGAAGCAGAAAAAGCAATTATGGAAGAGTACAAAGCAAACAAGGGCAAAACAATTGATGATCCATTCACGAGAAGAAGTACAAAGCCACGTATGGTCTATAAACCTGAAGATGAAGATGTCACACCTGTTGTTGCACCAACTGAAAAATCTGTGCCAGTACTCGGTGAAATCGTTACAAATAATACTGACAAAGAAAATGGACAAGAGCCAAAGAAAAAACAAAGCTCAGAAGATTTATTCAATGCACATGACTTCGATATTACAATAGATTTGGAAGTACCAATTCCAAGTGAGTATTAGTTTTGATGTATTAAACTGGCTCGCGACCCGATGGTCTTATAATTAATAATTTTCTTATTTTTTTTTCTACAGGCAATCCCGTTAGTGTATTACCAAAACCCGTAAGCAATATTAAAGACACAGGTCCGCGACGTTCATTGAATCTTGAGGATTATAAGAAAAAACGAGGACTCATCTAACATTCCACTGTATATAAGTGGTGTATAATTCAATGGATCATGATTCTCGTGAAGAACGAGATAATCCGCAATTCACCAGTTTTTCATGACACGTTTCTCATAATCTAGTGCAAAACGAAGTACTCAATGAATAATTAAATGGTATAGCGTATAGCTCAAGTAAATGATGATTAGAGTACAGTTTCATTTTCATTCATTTTAAATTTATGAAAGTCAGCATGAAAGTTGATTTAGAAAAATTATTTATTTACATTCAATGATGTTTCTCTCCAACTTGGAGCCCGATAGCTTTATGAATTATAACTATGGTTGTTATTGATAATTTCCACCATTTTCAATTGTATTACAATGTAACACTAGCTGATGATTGATGACAAATTGAATTGTGTAATGAGAACTGCACTTTCCTCGCCGTAACAACAATATTGTATATACAGGTATATATATAATTATATATCCGATTGTTCTCCATTTTTTCCATAGTAGTTTTAGGGCATACGCGCATGTGATCAACATTTCATGTATCGATGTACATGAACGATAATTACTAAATTTAAATGATGAGTATATAAAAACTGCGGACTCGTCAAGCGCCTCCATTGGTAGCGTAGGAATTCATCACAAAATCGATATTTAGGAAGAAATACAATAATTCCTTTTTTTGTTTGCACTATTTGTATGTTTTATTTCGTCTAAATTCATTGTTCTTTAGGTTATTGATCAGTTTATGTACATTGTAATACAACTATTTTAATTTGAATCATTTATTGTAAAATTAATCGTATTTGATGAGTTTATCTTTTTAGAATACAAAACTGATGAAGTCGCAAAATTCATATGAAAAACAAATATACGTAAGGTTATTTAAAAGGACTAAATTTATGTACGGCAGTTTGTGTGTTGATGGGATATAGTATTACAAGTAAATGTATTATACAAATTTACTTCACGTCCTTGTCGAAAATAAAATTATTGTCATATATGAAAGGTAATGGGTAAGAGAAATTTGAATTCTGATTAACTTTATATTAATAACGTGCATATTTGTCGTGCACAATTTGTTTTAATTTCTCTTTCCATTCGATTGGAGAATATTTTGTGCGAGCATGACAGTAAGTAATGGTATCAAATGTAATCATCTCTCTATCATGATGTTCAAGAATGCGATACATTATAATGTGATAAAATAATAATTGTACATAGTAAATGCAAATACAATGGCTGCACATGTAAATATACATAAAAGTGATGGGAAAATTATTTAATAATGTCTTTCTATTGTAATTTCATTATTTATCCATTAATGTAATGCAATAAAGAAAAAAAAAATTGAATCTTAACGAAAATCAATGTCATTTATTTTTTGAATGTACATGACAATATCTTCATTGCGCGCGCATCGATTCAAGAGAAAAGACAATTTTTCTTCACGAATGCGCATGGTGCTCTGTCTTCCTCTTTTAACTCTCTCTAGCACATACAGCAGTTATCATGAGTTGCGGTGTACGCTGCCCATATAAGGCAATTTCCCCACGTCCTCGTCAACGATTGGCGGAGCCCATTGGTACGTCATCGGGATGACTAATTTCGCTAATTCACCTATGTAATTTATCGAAAGAAATCAACATTGAAAGTAAATCGAATGTTGTAGATAATAACAAAAGCTTCCTTTGAATGTATCCATCATATTCCGTTTTTTATCCCTTAAATATTTGTCTTTGGATTCGTCAGATTGGACCATTCAAAAATAGCGTTTTATATAAACCGGCACCGGTGTGACCGCGTTGCGCCACTTTGTTGCGCAGGAACAAGTCCTACCGGCTTCATTGACGAAATCATTTCAATAATATATAAATCATGTTCAATAATTAACAATTATCCCGACGATATCATAACCTATAAATCAAAGATATTTCCACATGATTAATTGCTTTGAAGATAATCCAACAAAGTTATAAAGATAATATAAGAAAGAGACATATATATGTAACCTAACAAGTGTAACACAACGGAATTGAACCAATCACAGGATTGAATATATCACATACGATAGCAAAATATGCGCGCGCACGCGTAGTAATACATCACAGAATTATTTCGTTGTCTCTTGCCCGTGTGTTCGCTTATATTCCACAAGGCTTTTTCACCGCTGTGAGTAGATCCTCCCTTCCTTGCCGTTGTACGCGACCCCCAAGTTAGTAGACACATCCGAGAGAAATAATCCAGTTCTACCACAGCCGAGATCTCGCGAGAGTGTTGGTAGTGCTTGTTTACTCATATTCACTCGCTGTTAGTAGCGAAACTACGTTTCAATAATGGTAAATATTCATAATATATTTTTCGTTTTGTGGTTGTTAATAACAAGCGTGAAAGTTGGTAGGGTTATTTGCAGAATTACTCGTCATTATTTCGTATGAATCAGTGATATCAATTGAGAAATTCTATTTATTTTTGTTCCGATACGGCCCGGCGAGCAACAAACTTTGTGGTTAGGATGGAGGAGGTGAAGGTGAGGCGGACGCTCTAGAGCCGGTCGCCATATTTCAATCTCCGGTACACTTCGTCGTGAATACAATTTTTTTTCCTAACAAGTTCATATAAATATGTATATACACATATATGTGTGTGCATGCATGCATACATGTATTTACGTACGCATATATATATATGTATATATTAATGCATATGATAATACTTTTCCGGTGAATGATATTCATTTATTTTAT
This sequence comes from Meteorus cinctellus, assembly GCA_030523045.1. NCBI lineage: Eukaryota > Metazoa > Arthropoda > Insecta > Hymenoptera > Braconidae > Meteorus > Meteorus cinctellus. The sequence continues at coordinate 45,752 of JAPYZF010000274.1, read as the reverse complement.
TTATGGATTATTTTTCAGAACTTCCGTCGAATGATTATTTGTATCGGGATAATGATTCACACGAGGATGAAAAAAGAACGCTTGTGAATAATGATGATTGGACATTGTTACATATATATATAGACATTTTCATTGGGTACATTGTCGTCAAGGGAGTGCCATACTTGTCCTTTCCAGGAAGCGAATGAATCACTTCCCCGCGAAACGCCGTGTACACCGATTGACAGATCGTGATTACGCGTCTGTATTACTGTTTCGCTTACTCTTGTATGCAGTCTCGTCTGCGCCACCATCTTTCTCTGTCTTTACTGAAAAATGCCTTTGTCGTTTGTATCTCTTTATCTATTCCATTATTTTTCTGCGTGATGTACGGTGATATGCGAATAATTGTTTATCATTGGTCATTGTTTTACTACAGAGATAATGATATTTCATATTCCCCCCCCGTGGCATTACGTGGCCTGATGGTGAAACGGGGTTTTCTGTGTATGACTATGTCTGTGTCCTTGTCTTACTCATCATCGTCATACGCATACATGCCAGACTGAAGTTCCAACTATCTCTCCCTCCGTTGGGCTCTCCTCTCCGGCTCTTTTCGGAGACCATCCGATACTCGACGAATATTTATATACTCTCTCTCACTCTCACTTTTTTTTTATTTTCCGCTTTCATCGTACTTGTATGTGAGGATGTATATGTTGGAATAAGTGTGCGAGTTTAATGGCGCACGTTCAATATCTTTTCACATACACTAATCCACAAATTAAATAATTTCACAGTTGCAGACTCTACTTGATAAATTAACGTTTACGGTATCCAAACTCGTCCCATAAATGTTCGTTATATATTCCAAGAACGAGTTTCGCTTGTTAATTCATTTATTTTTTTCCTTGTTCATTTTAAAAAAATGTTGCAGAGATGGGCCGAGTGTGGGTCGTTATTTAGAATAGATTGGAATAAGAGGAAATGAAATTAAGGAGAAAAATTTAGAGCCACGAGGGTGGCATCCATTCATCAATATCGACCTATCGAATCTGTTTTTTTGTTTACAATTCGTGCGAAAACATTCTGGTGCGTCATCCACACAAGTTCAATGACGTTTCATTGTCCTCAATTGATAAAGACTGAGTAATAAAGGCAAATAGTCTAATGAGTCTTCTACCTATGGTGATTCATCTGCTGGTTGACCTTGAATGTTTGCGTCACGACGCCCAAGAGGGAGCTGGCGAGCAACCGGCATCCCCATTGACGACGAGGTGGTGATATCGATTGACTGCGTAGAGTAGCATCCCTCGTCTACGCATTTTTCATACTACATTTGTTGTATGTGTATCGATACTTTAAATTTTATAGTATTATCGTTTATTCGATCATATGTCGAGATAGTGCTTTGTCATTTTCTTTTTTCTTATCATTTACATCAACGATTGATTGTGAATTCATCACTAGAAATAAAAAATGGTATGATATTGTTGATAATTAATTGAAGATATAAATTATTTTCATTGATTATGAATTGTCGCATGTTCATTTAGTTGATAGACAATTGGGTGAAGGTTTTGAGCGAGCCAGAAATTCGATCGTGTTTTTCAGTAATCGTATTTGGATGCGCGCCTAATTCACGTCGTTGCTTCCAAAATTTATAAATAATTGGTGGAGACGAAATAGCGTTACTTACTGAATTATTACGATATACATAGTTCGTACATATATATCTATCTATATTTGCGTCAAAAATATGTGTATATATATTTGTGTATAAATGTGTAGAGATATCGTAGGGTGGATTATAAATTTATTGTTAACAGATGTCCGTGATGCATATCGTCTTATCGAACAACTCATCTCTTCGTGTTAGTTGCTTTTAAGTAGTTTAGTTTCACGGGAAATTGTGTGAGGACGACACGAAAATAAATTTCTTCCCACGCGTGAATACGAATGCTAAAAGGGGCGAGACTCACTCGGGGATCCAATTCTAAAGTTATCCATCCGAGTTGGGCACGTGGCGCACGTATCGAAGGTGTGAGCGTCCGTCTCCGCCCAGCTAATGAATTTATTTCTTTCAAATCAATTGATTCAATCGAATAATTTAATTTCCGTTTGTGCTCTACTTTTAACATGTTTTTATTTTTATTCAATTGGTATTTTGAATGTGTTTTCAGGCATCTGGTGTAACTGTTGCTGACGCGTGTAAGACAACGTATGAAGAAATAAAGAAGGATAAGAAGCATCGATATGTCATCTTTTATATCAAAGACGAGAAGCAAATTGATGTGGAAGTAATTGGACCTCGCGATGCTGTTTATGACAGCTTTCTTGAAGATTTGCAGAAAGGTGGCAGTGGTGAATGTCGCTATGGACTTTTCGATTTTGAATATACTCATCAATGCCAGGGTACCTCTGAGGTAAATTGACAAATTATTATTATTGTCCATTTACATAACGCAAAACCATTCCAATGATTTGATATTTAATTTGTATTTGTTTTAATTTTATAATTGGCAGGCTTCCAAGAAACAAAAATTATTCCTGATGTCGTGGTGTCCTGACACGGCCAAGGTAAAGAAGAAGATGTTGTACTCGAGCTCGTTCGATGCCCTCAAGAAGTCATTGGTTGGCGTACAGAAGTACATTCAAGCGACAGATTTGTCAGAGGCGTCTGAGGAGGCTGTTGAAGAGAAGCTTCGTGCCACCGACAGGAATTAAAGGGAGAATATAAAAGAAACGATACGAGTATTCCCCAAACAAAGGATAACTCCAACAAGCGATCCGTAATACAAAGAAGAAGCTACAAAAAAAAAGAAAAAAAAAACAAAATAAGACATGAAACAAAAACGTAAACGAGAATGTTGGGGACATCGGGCGGGGACGTTTTACTTTTTTCCTCCCCCCAAAGTATAGAGCTAATGCTCCGTATCACAACACATCGCGTCGCGCGGAAGTGTTCTACCTTTTTACACAATTTTTCACTTAATAAAAATGAAACAAAACAAAAATAATGAATGAAACAAATCACTTACCGATTATTAGATATCGCGCTAAATGTATGATTAGTCATGAATGATAATGAGTCGAAGACTGGGATTGGGTGTGGAGCGGGCTTTACAGAAATAAAGATACAATCAATTGAGAAGTGGAGAAAAAGAACACCAACAACAACCAATTTACATAATGAAAATATACAATGATTGTACCCATTTTTCATAATGCAAAACAAGAAAGAAAAAAAAATTACGTAAATTTGTCCGACACAATTATTATGGTGTACTGCTATTATTAAATGTAATAAGGCAATAAGATATCTAAAATACTTGCGACAATTTTGAATCCAATCCGATGAGGATGAAAAAAACAAAACCATAAAAGTTATTTTCTTTTTTTTCTGCTCATTTTTTATCTCAGGCTGTATAATGTTCAAATTAAAATCATTTCGTAATGATGCCCGGTGATATTTGACATTGTGATACCTTTCTATTAATCAATGCTTTTATTATTATTAATATTTTATTCATTAATAGGGAAGCAAAACGTCCTGAAGCGCGCGATTTCTATCAACCCCATCTCATTAAAAAAAACATCCAGCGTTGTCTTTTAATTATATATATGCATACATATATAGAAATATCTATGGATATGTATATATACATACATACCTGTCTGGTTATCATCATTTTACTCGCACACAGACACACAAACACAAACGCACAAAGTGACTGTATTATTTTGTGAGTCATCATTTCTCTCGACTTATCGAGTACTTTGTACAACCTTGGTCGAATAAATAACTTTGACAGACTCTTCATACTAATATTGAGAGACAACAAGAAAAAGAAAAAATAACAATGACGCACAATCAATTTGTTCACACTTATTTAGAATTATGTTTAATTTCATTTTTCATTTTTCTTTTTTCCTTTTTTTTTTCTCTTCCATCTTACACATGTTCCAAAGATTTTAATAAAAATACCACGATAATAATACTTAGACTTAAATAGTTAGTGGAATACATTTGGCTTGTGGCATGACTGGGTTTCGATTGCGATTGAGGTGATGCACCACCAAGAACAACAACTGAAATAATAATAGACAATTATTAATTCCAATTCTTGCTAAAAATGATTGTAAGAAATTCTTCAATCTGATGTTCACATTACCTGGTAATGATTCCTCGTATGCAATTTCAACCTTGTAGTGTTCTTGATGTGGAGCTATAGCAGTTGAGAAGAAAAACATTATCGAGATGGAGAATTGAACGAATTTTCTCACTATATCACCATAAATATCATCGTGTAATGAACTCACGTGCACCATCAGTAGCGAATCTCAAGACTTTCGATGGTTTGCTCCATCCAAAACGATTCCTTGAAAGAACGAGTGCTTCATAATACGTTGCAGTAGTCAATCCAGTGAGATTAAATGATTTTGTCCGGATGGGTCCAATTGCATCATTTCCACTAGGTATAAATAGTTTATGCCAATCGCGACCTCGATCAGAAATCTTCTAAAAGAATCATCAATATTTCTGTTAGCCAATTTCAATCACTATTTCCTTTCATGTCCAATAATAATAATCTATAAACTTTACCAACCGAGTATTTGCGAAACCAAAATTGGTACTCAATTATTGGACTATAACTGTCGACCTGCCAGATAAAATTGTATGCATTGAGAGCAATGCTATTGGATTCCTTGAATACGGCTGCATTCGCTATTCCCGATAGTTCAATAATTGTTTCAGAAACTCCAATATTATTGGACGCTCGACAAAGATAATAGCCATAATCTGTTGCTCGCACATTTCTTATGACTAGACTATGAATGTGTCCTGCTGTATGTTTTACAATTCTCGATGAATAAATAATTTTTTCACCTTCAAAATACCAATCAACCTGTGCGTCAGGCCAACTAGACACTTGGCAATCAAGCTGAGCTCTAATACCAGGTGACGCGTGGATCCAACTCTTCCTCGACTCAATTTCCGGTTTATCTGCAAGATATATTAATTAATAATCAACATCAATTTATATTTATCGACCCTATATTCATATATATTAAAATATCAATTCAGATGTTGATATTAGTCCGAAGCCGGAGTTTAATTTCAAGATTAAGTTACTCATTTCCTCATTCCAATAGTAAAAAAAAATTTCTCAAACTCACATCGAATACGCAGATCTATAGTGGCCGTGGCAGGTTCACCGACCCCATTATTTGCCACACAGGTGTACTGTCCACTCATACTACGATTGTCCGCATGAAAGCGTAACTTTGATCGTTCATCCAGCAATTTCATGTCTTCATCCTGTTTGTATCAAAACAAATAATGTTATTACAATATTTATTCAACTTACAATTGGTCGTTATACAAAAAGCCTGTGATTATTTATCTTTCGAATTACTTTCATTCTCCAGGATATACTTGGATGTGGTACTCCTTTACTAATACAAGCCATTTCCACTTCGTCACCAAGGTTTACCTCAAGCTCACCCGCTTCAGGGACAGAATGTACACTCGGTGGATCTAAAGAATATAAGTTAATGTCAAATGAAGATATCCAGTTTGTAAAGGATCAGTGGAGAATTTACCCAAAAAAAAAATAAAGAAGAAAGAAAAGAAGATGAAAAATTTTTTGATAAATGAAATCTCTTGGGAACAATTTAAAGTTATTCAGCTGGATTTTGTAAAGACAAACGAAAGTTGTGGTCTCGTCTGTATATCATTCATATGTAAACCACTCTAGGGAGCATTGTGCACATGAGAATCAGTGCGTATAAGATCCGGGGTGAGCATATACCTTTCATATATATATTTATATAACAACATATCATCTCAAATTTCTTGCGAATAATCATCCGCGTGGGAACATTGTCAACTGGTCCTTTTACTGTTATGATATGTGTATATGACGATACGTATATGAACTCATATTTGAATATGTCATGATGATATTCTGCCAGTTACTCATACTGTCGCCAAATATTTGTTCATCATTCACTGGATGATAATGCAAATAACTCACACATGACTTCAATGTTGTGAATTTGCTGGACTTGTCCCAACGGTCCTGCCCTCGTAATTTGACAAACATAATAGCCAGCATTTTCTGGTTGTATATTTGACACTTCCAAGCTCATGTTACTCCACAACGTGATGTCTGGTAATGAAATTAAATTGGGATCTCTGCTGTCTGCTATCAAAACGCCATCATGCCACCACTGGACAATTGTTTGTTCGGCTGTGATGGAAGGAAAAAGAATTTATTCATTCATTTTTTTTCAATTCGAAGAATATATATAAATTGAGAAAAGAAAGTCCACCAATTTTCTATTCAAGGGACCTTTTCACCTTTTATATATGGAAAAACGATTTTCGTTGAATTACGAATGAAATGCAAATGGACTAGGCGGGTAAAATGTGTGACGCAATGAGACTCAAACGTGTTTCAGTGGTATTCATTGAGTATATATGTACATTTTTCTTTGAAAGAGAAGAAGGAAAAAGAAGCAAAAAAAAAGGGGGAAGAATAAAATGAAGTTTATTTCTCCCTGCGGGAGAAAACCCTGAATTCCCAAAAGAACTTTCAGGTCGTATATGCTTTATACGAATTGCTTACACCACTTACCAATGCTGTCTACGTGGCATGGTATAATAACCGTGTTATTCTGATATGTTTTTACTGTTGTTTGGCTGCTGGTTAATATGTTGATTGATGCAATCCAAATGCCTGATGAATAAAAACAAAAAATTATTAAACAAATAAATTAACTTTGATCTATCTCGTTAAAGAGGTAAAGCAAGTGATTTAAAATGACGGAAAGAAAAAGAACGAAATGCTGAGTCAATTATGGAAAATGTCAATAATATAAATTGAAGGGACTTGAAGGTATTATCTGAGCGTTTGCGCTTTTCGTGCAAGTCCCAGTGTGACCATAAATCCAGTTAAGTGTAAAGGGACCCTTTTCTTCTTCTTTTTTTTTTCTAATGGTAGAGAAACAGAAGCTTTTACTCAGAATTGAACGCTTCTATTATGGAGTATTAGCGAGTGGCCAATTCGCAATGGTATACGATTGATTAATTCATACCACGTTCTTTATCACAGGTATAACCTAACTACTTTTAACATCAACGTGGATGATGTGCTAAATCAAAAAATAAAAATAGACATAAAACAAAATTGATAAATAAATTAAATATTATTAGTAATAAGTGATATGAAAATTGAAAATATTCCAATTGTTCAGTTTATGAAAGTACCAATAGAAAAAAAAAGTTTTGGATAACAGCCAAATGATTGTTAGAATTTTTCAATTCTGCTGCTCTCATTTCTGTTTGTATAGACACAAATACGATAACAGAGATAAAATTTCTCTTGTTCAGACAATAATACCCAACTATATAACAACTAACAAACTTTTTTTATCTTATAATTGGAAAAAAGCAGATGAACATTGATCACAAGCAATATCAGAATGAAAAATGACAATCATAATGTTTCTTTTTTTTTGTTTATTATTCATCATATGTATCTGTACATGTACATATGGTTGATTGATTTCATTTGATTATTACTTATGCAGTAAAATATTGATAGCTAAATTTATTATTCAGATAAATTTGTAGATATTTGTATATAGATACAAAGTTGATGGAAAATATAAATTTAAATTTCCCTAGAGAGTATATGGGCGGTAGATCTATGCAAGGTGTCCTTTTTTTTTTATTCCTCGATATGATCAATAGGTATATAGTTGCCCTCGTGTGGTGACCGCAAAAATATATTGCGTGAGTGATAAATACCACCGGCAACATGAATATTATTACTACGGCAATTTGCACATGAACTTTTGGCGGAAATAAACACAAGAAAAAGAAGAAAAATGTATTGAAAACAAAATAAAAAAATAAAGGAAAAACTTTGTATTTGGTAACTTTTTTTTTTATAAATCACGCAAAATAATTCTTACCGATAATAACAATTTTCGTTGCATATGAATTCATTTTTATTCACTTTTATCAACACATTGAAAATAATATATTAATCACAGGTCACAACAAAATTTAAATATTGAAAAAAGGGGAAAACGTGGAAAAATTGTAAAGGGGTAAGAAACTAAGGGAGAAATATGATGAAATAAAAAATCCAAGGGCAATAGTTTGGAGTGGATGGTATGCGACTTGATGATAAACTGGTTGGGATGTGTGACAAGCTGTCAACTCGAGAGTGTTTGCTTCTCTCCTCTACCATCTTCATCACCACCACCCTCTCGCACTTATTCTTCTTCTTTTGCTTTCTAATAAACACTCACAGTTGTATTTATCTCTGTGTAGATGCAATTACTGACCAGTTGGTTTCAATATCTACTACAGTGACGCTCATATATTTAATTCTTCCCTTGTCTGGTTGCTCATCATCATTATCATCATCATCATCATCATCATTACTATCGTGAGCGCTACTCTAATGTCAGCATGAAAATTTAATTGACGTCAAACCAATAACGATTACCCTACATTGGAAGATCGATTATATAATTGAGTCAATATAGAATGTCAATAAGATATAATGGAGTTATTATAATTGCATTGTATCTTTGATAGTTGTTTGTCTGTAGAATTAAATAATGAATTTTTGTTGCAATATGAGAGCCACTGAGATCGTCAAATCGTGTTATGTATAGACATGTAGATGTGTATATAGGGGCGTGCAGGGTCTTGCTATATCTCACCCAACATTGAACAGGGCATTCTTCTATAATTTGTACAATTTACGCATGGACACGAAAGTCATTCATCGAGTTATACCATTCACTGCTGCTAATTTAATCTTCAATTTTAGTGCACGTGAACTCTTCATAGTCAACGTTATGGATGTAATTGTATATGTATTATAGCTGAACATTGTAAAGTCAGATTAAGACTCATCACTCATTCGAGTAGTACCGAGGATGGTGATCGTATCTACAATTATTTTAAAATACATTACAATGTTCAGTTTGATGGGTTTTACAGTCTTTGTTATGAGATGATGGAGAGATGAAAAAAGATCAACGGTGATATTGTTATTTGTGATTGTTGTTGAATTTTTTTTCAAATTGTAGAGGTTGTGGAGTATTCTCTGCTTTCAGGTTTTAATTCTGAACGGATGTGAGACATTTTAAGAGTTTGTTTGCGTCGTTGATTGTAGAATTGATTTATTTAATGAATAAATTCTTGTTCTTTTTTGTGATTAATTTAAATTGAAATGTTTGTGGTTATGAAAATGATCAGAATTTTTGTTCGTTTTTATAATTATGAATTTTATTATTTCCAATCGCCAAATTACTTTCAATGACGTTAGAAACTATTACACAATTATTCTTAACATTGTGTATGTATGAAAGCCCTGACGTAGTGAGTTGAAAGATACAACAGACAATGAGTGAAGATTCTGAATTATATACATCGAGTATATTTATTTTGTAGTCAATTGTGTTGGCATTGTAGTCGAGTTACCTGGTGAGTTAGTCTTCCATAGAATTGCCCACGGCTGCACACACTCACCAAAATCGCTTGAACGAACAGACTGAATTCACTTTTACGTCACAGTCGAGAGAGTGAACGAGTAGAAGCTTTCGTGGATCGATCGATCAGACACAGATGTACGTTGTATATGTTCTCAAAGCACCGTCTCGTAACTCGATGATATTTTTTTATTTTCACAATTTTATTTTCATTTATTTCTGCTATTCTGTCATTTCAAATTATTTTTATTAAACAACAAAAATTGTCACACTTGATTACACATCACTGATGCATCAATCATTTTTATTAAATATAAATTAATGAAGTATTATTAAACGAAGTTATTTCACATGCCATAAATTATTGTCATCTACCTTCACATCAATTTAATCGTTGGCATTTTATTTCATTATTTTCATTATTTCGTTTATATGAAAATAATAATGGTAGTTACGATAGATAAATGTGTGCGTGTTTTGGCAGCTTGAAAAAGCTATAAATCGAAAATTATTCAAAGCACGCGCGCACCCCTATATATATGTCGTCGATACTCTGATGCTCATTAGTAATTCTCATTTCGAAGCGAAATACGCTGTGTCTCAATACATATATATTTATATTACGTGACTGAAATCAAGGTTGGATGTAATGAAAGAAGAATTTATTTGAAAAATTCAATAGAGGGCATAATTTTTTCTTTGAGGTAATTGCTAGAACTTTCTTGATAGCAGTTAAATAAAAGTGAAATTATAGAGAGCAGAGATATAAATCATTGACGTAAAATGACTCTGAAATTAATTTAAAGAAAAATTCTAATTCATTAAATTTAATTCTGATAAAAAATAATTATCAACGGGTGTTACCCTCAAATTTTATTTTTATTTTGTAATAGGCTCTTAATTAATTATCTCAAGATATATTATCTATTATTTATTCAATTAAAACAATATTCTGTAATACATTTGACAATTATTCATTACAATTCCCTAAATATTTCGTCAAGACATTTTTCATTGGATTGTGTCACGCACAATTGAAATATTTCAATAAATATTTCATGCTGTTGAATGAACTGGTGGAATTTTCTTCAGAAAAAACATTATAACATTAAAAAGATGAGTTATGTTTCCAGTAGAATCGACGTAGTGATCTCAAGCCTGAACAAAAGAACTAATTACAGATAACAACAATAAAAGAAAAAAAAAATGAAATAATGATGAGTCCTTTCAATTCAACAGAAAATGGAACATTGCATTGTACTCTCATTTGTTTGAATTCAACATCTCCAACATTTTTAATTGCACATATTTTCATAAACTACTGAACAGAAAAAAAAAAATTATTTTTACTCACCCTTTTCGCAATGTTCTTATGTCAATAGGGCGTAAAGTAGCGTGTAGAACCTTTTGATTTTAATTAAGCATACACACACTCATTTATAAAAGCTTCTAATACATAGATATAATACAAGGCAAGCTCTTTTTCTTTAACAGAAAACTATCCACTTGCACATAAAATAAACATCCAAACCTTTTCATCAATTAATCCATTTTATTTTTTTATTCTTTTGTACATTTTCAATTTATTACGTTTAATGACGATACTAAAACAACGATAATTATATATTGCTAATGCATATATTCATGTATATTTAATACGAAATTATTCACGCTAATTTCAAGTAGATTTTACTTTAGTTGTGACCTACATTTCAAATAGGTAATATAGTCAGATTACTTAATCACAACTCAGTTTTGCTATGGCTTCATGGCAACAATGGCTTTAATTCAAACCCAAATTTTTTTTCTTCAATCTTCTTCTTATAATCATATGAAATTTTTTTTTATCTTGAGCTTTGTCAACGGATATTCTGTCTTGTTTTTATTGCATGCTTCATCATGATGATATAATAATCCTATTACATTTTCCTTCTGAGTATATAACAGTATATTGAAACGACAGAATCCATGAACCACACGAGTAATTCGATGCGAAGATGAGTCATGATAACTTTCATCATCCTGTATACATATTCAAGGATATATATATATATATACTTACGCGTTTCGCGATGCTTTAAGGAACTAGAAAGAGCAGATGAGTGTCCCACTAAATTTATCAAGCTTCGTGAGACGCTGGAAAAATAAGAAGAATCGCAATACGAAATATTACAATGTTTGAGGGAAGAAAAAGTATTTTTTGTCCTCGTATTCGTCATTATATGTCTGTGTGTGAATATGGAACAAAAGAATAAATGGATGAAGCACAGAATAATTGTCAGAGGGCCAAATGAGAGAAAGAAGTGGAAGAAAAAGAGAAGAGACAAAGAAAAAAGCCACAAAATACACCATTGAGTTAATGAGATCTAATTGATCTCAAGCATTATTCTTCTTGCTTTTTTTGTTTCTGTTTTCTTTCTTTTGTTTGCTTCTTACTTCTTTTGTTTTACGGTCGGAAGTGGGATCAACTCGTGTAGGTCGGTTCCATTCGCCGAAATAGTCAGAGAACATCTGTCGAGTGGTAAATGAAAGAGGAAGTGTCATGGGAGAATTAGTAAAGTCAGAGTGAGAGAAATGTTTGTACAATTATGCATAACTGACGGTTATACAAATATGAATAATTAAGAGGCAAATTGTATCTCAAGTACGTAACACACATATATGAATATATTTGTGGTTGTATAAACGCGAAACTCTCCATGTGATATCTCGACAAAATTGCGTGGGTGCAAATATAAATCGTGGTTTATAGTGTTGTGGTTTGGACACTACGACCTATTATCACAAGCTCTTGCTTGCACTTGGTAAAGCATTAGGGGACTCATCGTATATGTACTTGTGGTGGTCAAATATGCTCACATAGAACGAGCATGTTGAAGTGTCTCCATTTTTATTTCTAGTTCGAGTATCTCATGGAATTGTCGATTCGGAATGAATTTAAATTGTTTATATTATGTTTTTATGATTAATTTGAATTATTATGATTGACAACAATTTTATTTTGTTTTTAATTTTCAGTTAGCAACATTGAGACGAGAATTTTTATGAATTGAGTTTCATGATGAGATATGATAAACAAGAATATAGATGAGAATTTAATTACAATTTTTGGATTCTGATGATTGTGACATAAAAATGGAAATTGATAAAACTAATTTGATTCATATTATTTTTTTTGTTTTAGAAAAATCGATAGATGACCTGGAATATAAAATGTAAAATAACTAAATTGAAGAAAGTTAAAGAGAATTTTGAATATTATTAAAATATTTAAATATTCTGAATCCAAAATTCTCATGGAAACATTACTGGTATATAAAAAGTGTTTCCGTTCTGAGTTAATTATTATTCATCAATAATGAATCAAGATTCATTAATATATCATCAGGCACGAATAACTAAATGAATGACTCATTGTATAAATTAACAGTAGAATTTCTGTTAATCATCCAAGGCCCTGCGTGATAAAATTACTTGAATCGTGACTCTATGTCATAATATTTATTTAAAACATAAAAATTTATCATTTTTATTTGATTATAAATCAAATTTTAGTCGTGGGAAAATTATGTAAATGTATTTATGGATTCTCGCGTGAATACAATTGTCGTGTGTGACAAAAGTTCGGACTACTGTGTGGGAGTTTGAGCGAATTGCGAACGGCAGTGATGTGTAGAATAGCGGGCGCGGTGCAAACGAGCTTGATTTTCTTGCCCACTGCATGTCTCTTTATAGATGTATGTGTATATATAGGATCGATAGTTTGGGGCCGTTTCGCAATTTCTGTTCGAGTATAACCGCCAATGCAAATTTAATCTCCACGCGGTGGTTTCTGCATAGACTTGCGAGCTTTCTCAACTTTGTGACTGACTATATCCCGTTTCCTCATCATCCATATGCACTCATATATATATATATATATTATATATATTTATTCAATAGTCATATATATCTGCCTTTGTAGTCAAGTTTGGTAGTTATCGAGTCAGGGAATTGTATCTCGTCTCTATATAATATATTATCGTTGATAGTTCAGCGAACAGTAATGATATCATTGAAAATTAATGTATGTTTAAATTTAAAAGAATATTTCTTTACAAAGAAGCAGAATTTATTTTAACTTTGATACACCTGTGAATTTAAATCAATGAAAAGATGAAACAATGAAAGAATGGATAGAAGAAAAAAAGGTTTGTGATATGAAATATTGTTAATTCGAAGCGATTGTTACAGTTGAAAATATAATTGTTAAATATATTTTCCGAATAGATTTGAATTTATTTTTAGTAATAAAATATTCGATGTATAAAACATGTATAAAATGTAAATGTAAATTTTAAATTTAATTATTTATAAAAATTCATGTTAAAAATGAATCTGATGAACGCCAATTTTTACATTGAATATTCATTACAATATTTTTTCTGTTTTTCACATCAAATCATGCACAATGTGATCGTACAAGTTACTCATAAATTTGTAATGCTCTTATTAATATTAAAATGCATCAGGGTACTTGGTTGCGACTAAATTTCATACAATATTTTTGTGTATAAAAATTCTTTTATGTCATTTTTTTCTCTGGCTTTATCATACGTGAAAAAAGCTTGTGATATTGTTACTTCAAGTAGTTTTATAGTTTCATATGTGAGTAAATTCGTCATGAAATTATGAAAAAAAAACATCAACAGTTAGTTAAATTTGTGATCTTGTTTTTGGTTAATTTAAATTAATTCATTTGTCTCCTAAAATTGCGCATTACATCTATCATTCTCCCCATTCAACTATATATGATTATAATCTCCCCCTTCAAACTGAATAAAATACAAAATGAAATCAATTTTTCAGATACGTACAAAATTCTACTTTGATGCGATTGGACATGTTTGGTCAAATCTGCTTCATCTACTTTTCTACTTTACCACCTTTTGCACTATACAATAATAGATATAGTTTGGCAGTTGCAAACCACCAAGGGAATCGAAAAGACTGGTGAGCATCAGCTAGGCGTACATAAAAGTCGGCAGGGATTTACTGCCGGAAATAGTGTGGAATCAACGCAGAAACAGAGGGCGGAATGTGTTGCACAGTAGAGAAAAACAGTTTGTGGCAAATGTTCGTGTATGTGTTCTCATTCATACACATTGAAGACAATACATTGAAAATGTGATGAGGGCGAGAGGGATCGTCGAAATACATTCAATGAGCGGATTCGCTCATGAGGAAAAGCGTAAGAACTATATAAAAGAGATTATGCCACATGGGCACAAGAAGGTGCTCAAACACGCACAACTATTTTACTTCGCAATACATATACAAATGTTGAGGTTAAGATGAAATATTTCGCTATATGAAGCAGGTCTTTTTTTTTATTTGAATGTACAAATTTATTTTATGGTTCATAGAGGTTATAAAAAATATTCGTTCACTATTTTATCTTTTTTCTTTATATAAAATAATCCAATTATTTATAAATGAAATTTTCTTTTTTTTCAATCTTTCGTTTTTGTTTTTAGTTTTGCTGTGTACACTATTTATATTTACTTTTTGTTGGTTTGGAAGTGCCATTATATTGTTGATACATCCAGAGCCGTCAACAGCAGCAAGGGACATTACTGGTGGCGCACTGGCCATCGGGTTTGTTGTGTGGGTGGATATATAAGCCGGAATTGGAAATCTGTGCGATGGAGTACTGTGTAGTAGAATACACTTTCTTTCAGGATAGCTTTACCAAAAAATATCCCTCAGGAAAACTAAAAAAATATGGTAACATAAAAATAAATACGGTGTAGTATAAGAAAATATTTCGACAAGGATATTTGTTTGTCTATTTTTTCTATTTTATTTTCCTTTTTTCCGATACAGATTGAGAGAAAATTTTATTAGAATTCTTTTAAATTCCAGCGATGAAAATATGATCGAAATTCGGTAATTGAAAGTTTTTCCTCTTTTTGGAATAATTGTTTTCAAATATTCAATTGCGTTGGGCCAATTTTATGCTCAGGAATTCACAAGCAACAAGTTCCTGATTCGCTGGAAGAATTACCATTTAAAACTAAAAATATTCCATCGATATTGACTGCAATGTGAATATTGGCAATTTATCAAATTCTATATTTAAATATATTCTCTGGTCAAAACTTTCCTATCACAACATGAATTGCTTTAATTTTCCAAACAATTAAAGAATTTTTTGTAATGGTTTCTACAGATTTACAGAATAATGAAAAAAACACAGAGTATTAATATTTATTATCATCAATAATTAAAAAGATCGTCCATCAATCCTACAAATTCCGGCCACAAAATTCCCAGAAAACAGAAATAAAACCAGTAAATTTAATATCTCTCATAAAGGAAGACAATAATAAAACAGCCCACATCAATGAAGTAAAACTTAAATAAACATGAAACGCAATCTATTGCAACGGAACCAACACAAAAGTAACGACCCAAATCCAATAAACATTTCCAAACAAATAACCTAATCAAAATACTCAAAAAACCAAACATCACAATAAACCACATCCTTTACACATGAACCAAACCACTAAAACGCAAATGTCAAAAGCTCCATCACTACCATTTCAACCACGAAAAAAAAAGTCAACAAGTACATAAATATTCCTAGAATATTATTGAAGCTACACAGACTAAACGAAGCGAATGAAAACTGCAAACTGAACTCTCGAGATAAGTTCCTGAAAAAACGTCAAAACAAAATACAACGAAGCAATAAAAAGTGAATCAACGAAAAAAAAAGAGAAATAAAAGACACCACTCTATCAAACAAATGCGAAGAAATTTTTTACTGTCGCTCTCTATCAATCAGGTTTAATACACAAACAAAAAAATCGAATCCACACACACACACACGTTCTCTCTGGTTGTATATGTTTATATCTAACGGGATGACACCACCACGATCACTCCAACAACTTTCTGCGCATACACTTTGTCTCTACGTATAGAAGAACCTGCTCTTTTGTTCAATGGTGTGCTGTGCTTTCGTCAGTGTTGGATTTTATTCACTTTTACCCTGTGGGCACAGCTTCAAGACCGGGTGCAATGTTGCAATCTATATATATACATAAACATATACATATGCATATATATATATCTTATATATAAGAGTTGACGTAGTGGTGTCGCACGGGCCCGTCGGGGAAAAACGGCAGAGAAGAGAGATGAGAACAACACGCGAGGGTGGTATATATAAATCAGTACATATATATATATATATATATATATATATACGCACAGCGGGGAAGATAGTTTGTGAAACCGCCCGCGGTATACTCTGACGACACCGAAGAATGGGTGAGATATTGTAGTAGGGGGCGAGAAAAGAATGAGGGGAAATATATAGGAGAAAGCGAGTGGCATCAAACAATAAAGTGAGAGCAAGAGAGTGAAGTGAAACGACAAGGGATGGTAGTGCACCAGCTGACGAGAGTCACCCTTATTCCTCGTCGCTTCGCCTTCTATCACAGTCAGTCGATACACGTTAAGACGGCAAGCGGACACGTTTTTTTCTATTTATTTTATTTCACTAGTAAATTCTAACAGACTTTTCTCTTCTTTGTTGTATTTCGCGCGCGCTTTTTCATCCCATCACTTACTGATAATATATAGAATTCTATTTGAATTGCTGCACAAGATGCACTTGATGCGATCATGCATATTCTTGAGTTAACATTTACCCATCTCATAAATATTTTCTGCGTTTTTTTGTTGAAATTCTTGTGACGCTTTTCTTTTTTTTTTTTTGTTATTCACTTGACCCATTCACCTACCTACAGTACACACATACACACACGTTTATATACATGTGTAGATGAATATGTATGGATGTATGAGGAGAGAGAGGAGGTAGAGAAACGAGGCGGAAGTTTCATCTGGCAAAAACCACGAACAGAGGCTACATGATTGTGGGCGTTATTTGTTATATCTACATACTTCATACATAGAAATTTCCAGGGCATTGAGGTGAGTACCCAAATGAGATTTGACATCAAATAGAATATCCCAAGAGTTTTTGTAATTGTTGAATGGAAAAAAATAGCGAATTTATGTGTGTTGTAAAAATTTTTTATTTATGAAATAATTGAAACTTGTGTGGAAAGGAAATAATGTGAATATAAGTTTTTTTTTTGCAAATAAATATGAGAGATATTTGGAGAGTCGGATTTTTATGAAAATATTTGACAAATTATTAGAATTAATGGAGAGCTTTAGAGAGCTTTTTGTGTACATCACTGTTTGTAATTAATTATTATGAAATTGTTAAAAATCTAACGATAAATATTGCAAAATTTATTGTGAAGTATGATAATAATTGTTAAATTTGTTGTAGGATTTGGGAAAAATTCGTTCTTTCAATTTTGAATTGTGTTAATATTCAATTTACTGCAACAGAAATTTATCAAATATAAAATGAGATTGTTAATATTCAGTAGATTAATTCAAACTTATAATGTATCGTTTTATTGAATTAATAATGGTTGTAATTATGAAATATTGTTTAATAATTATACATTTTACTAGTTGGTGTTAAATTATTTATTTTAACTATACTGAATCAATAATCTTACACAAAATCGTTATGCTAAACGATAATGACAATTATGTGAATGTAAAATACACAAAATGAACTTGAGATTATAAATTGTTAATTCAAATTCGATATGTAAAATTTGTGTATTGACGACAAAGATAAAAATTGATATTCTTATTAAAATTCACAAAATCTCATCAACTTTTAATGACCACAAAAAAACTAGAAACAAAAAATATATTTTTCCTTATATTCAACAAATATTTTCTTTAGTAAATAATAATGTGGCAAAAATTCAAGAAATCCTATAAATATTTCAATATAAATACAGAGTGAAAAAGCTCAAGAATTTTGTAATATAAATCCACGAAAAATTCGCCACAATCTGAATTCTATTAGCAAACAAAAATATATAAAAAGTCTTGGAATTTTTCTCATATTTCTTTGTTTAAAAATCTTTTTATGAAATGTTTATTCCCAAAATTCATAAATTATCGTTCAATATTTTCTAATAATCATTCACCCTACAATTAAATTGTTTTCCAACCTCTATAAATATAAACACAACTACCATACACAATAAATTTATTTATAAATTAAGTTTTCTTCTGTTTATAATGAGCTACAATAATTGTTTGAAAGAAATCCCTTTGCATGATCTTTAATCGCTGGTATATTCTACTATCTACAAGTGATTTAGTCTAGCTGGATACACAATTACCTAATTACCATGAATATAAAAAATTTATATATTGTTTTGTATGTGTATAGAAAATATACAGAGAGATTTGTGCGTGAATTGACGGACTTTTGTTGGAGAACTTAATTATGTCAAGATTAAAGTTTTATCAGTGCTATAGCAGTTAGGTCTGTACACGCAAGACTAATTCTAAATAAACTAGATAAAGATTGAGTGAACGTGGTCTCAAAGCAGCGCACGGAAGGATAACAAATATTTTAATCCAACTGGAATGTATGAAAGGGAAAAGTGAGTTTAAATAAGAATGAGGAAGAGCGAAAACGAGAGAGAGAGTATAAGTGAAAACCTCTGGGTTGAATTTAATTGTATTTACTAATATAATCTGAGATAGGTAAAAGTAAATTCAGTAAAACATGAATATTAAATTAAATTAGTTTCATAATTGTTATATCCTTTCCACTATTGTGATATTATTTTTTAAAAAATCTCATTCAACAATATAAAAATAACTCTCGGGATTTTTTTTTTCTTTTTCATATACTGAGATAAACACAGAGTTTTTTATCTGTAAGTTTTATCATTTCTCGTTATCGAGTTTCAGTTTATAAGATGAATTCTGTTTTTTTTTTCGTCTTTTTCAGGCAGCAGACAAGAATATTTCTTGATGTACTATCAGGATCGGAAGGAAGGTGGAATGAGAAAAAAACATGATAGATAAATAAATAAAGGGAGAAGGGAATGGAATAAACTTGGAAAAGTGATATGTGTAAATCGAAGGGTAAATTCGCGATTGTGTTTGTGAATGTGGCGATATTGCCCTCAGGTATCAAGACGATGCAGAAGTGATGAGCTAAAGAGGTGGAAGAACTTTGTGTGAGTTGAAAAAGAGAAAGTGGTGATATTGAACTTTTCATCAGAAACAATTTGTTTTTGGTTTTTTTATTTTAGTTTATGATTGTTTGTTTGTTGGTTGTTGAATTGTTTGGTATTTGGTGATTGAACGAAGAGATGCAGGTGAATGAATGGAAATGGAGGCGACGTGGACACCGATTTCACGACGTAGTAGCAGTATTTATAAATTCCATCATCATCGACGTGCCTCAGCGGTATCAGCAAAACCCGATCCATTCATCGTGAGTATATACACGTCATGGGTATACATTTAATCAAATATTTATCATTCACTCTGAGTGGGTTTGGAGTTATGTAATTGGGGAGGGTAGAAAACGACTGGGGGAAAAATATTGCTGGGTGAATGTAACTGGGAAATATAAAATGCTGAAATTTAATCAATCAAATTCTAACTGATGAAATTTCAATTTAAATTGCATGAAGAAGAAAAATTGTAGTGGGTTTTTTTCGTTTCTTTTCCCCCTGTTTTTTGGAATTGATGGAGAACATTTCAATTTGTGACGATGCAAAATTTTCTTATTTTTTATAAATACTTTTGGCAAAATGAATATCAGGTGGAGAATATTATTGTTGATGCTTTTAATATCAATTTTAGTTTTGATTGAAGAAATATGGGGAAATCTTTTTTCGTCCCATCGACATTAAGTACGTTTTTTTATGGTTGGAATTATATTTTTTGATTTCAAAAGGTGAAATAGAGAAAAATTCAACTTCTGAGAAAGTTGAGCAAATCTTATTATCAATAGTAAATTGTTGTAGAGATAAAATGCTGGCTCTGTAGGTTATTTTGTTCTTAATTGCAAAAACATTTCACACACTCGATTTTTTTTATCCTTCGCTAATTTGCCTCGAGCGTCATGATGTTAATAGTTATCCACCATACTGTTCCTGCAGCACATCAATTCTAACGAACAGGAGAAAACAAAACAACAAATGAAAAAGGAACCAACATAATGCATCAAGTAAATTCACCGCAACAATGCGGGTGTTAAAATATTTCTAAGTACTTCATCAATTACACATCTCCCACAGAGATAATTAAAGATAAATAATTTTATTTTGAATAAAAATAAAAATCATAACCAACAAGTTCATAGTCATTCCAGCGTTGTTGTTTCGTTTATGTTGTTTTTTCTCGATTATATTTCACTCTATTTTTGCTCACAATATTTTCACAAATGCCCAATAACATAACCTATTTTATGTTTCATATGATAAAGAATAATTTTCTTTTATTTGACGATCAATTTAGATAATTCACAGAAGTAACCTAAGTAGTACAATGACGAATCGAATGCGAATAGAAAAAAAAAGAGAAAGATAAAGTATAGACATGCGGGTTTCCAAAAAAAGTTGAGCTTCAATTCCCTCGCTATCAAGTTATATATACGCAATAAAGTTCTCAACGATGAGATCAATCACGTGAAGGAGCCATGGATAAGTGAGCATCAGTTGCAGAGTGGGAGATTTTGTCGTTGGCGTATGAGAGTGTAGATTGTGAGGGTGGATGAGAAAGCGAAGCAAGAACAAAGCAAAAAAAAAATGTGGCAACGTAGAGAGGAAAAGTAGAATGAAATGATAGAGAGTTTAAGAGGGATGAAAACTTTGTTTCACTCCATAAGCTTTCAAATATCTCTCACTCTTTATTTCTCCAGTTTTTTATTTTTTTTTTTCAATTTTTTTAATTAAAAGTAACGTATTTTTATCTCATTCCACGCTCAATTAAATAGAATTATAATGTGAAGCTTTGAATAATGGATAATTTTTATGATTTGTTTTTCTTTCTTTTGTAAATGAAAAAAAGAAAAATAAATAAAATAAATATGAAAAAAATAAGCTACAACTCACTCCATTTTTGCATATTTTTATCAGTATTTTAATATATTTCGCAGTGAATTTGAATAAAAAAGAAATTAATATTTCTGTTATTACTGCATTGAGATTCAAATCAAATAAAATATTTCTGATGGTTGATATGATTTCAACGTTCTGTGAACATTTATAAACAAAAGAAGAATTTCAATTACTGTGATGAAAAAAAGCGTTGCAATATTCTGAATAGAGATTATTAAAAAATAACAGAGCACACGTTGGAAAAAATGGTAAATGAATTTGATTAAAATTACAAAAGCGTTATAAAGAAACTTCAATCCTTTTTATTATCAATGATGCAGAATTTTCGTTTGAATTTATCACCTTTCAAAATAGCGACATGAACTAATTGAAAAAAAACTCTTCACCTGGCCAAAATTAATTCAAAAAACTATTTCAAAACAAAATCCTACCCGAAAAAACAGAAAAAAATTGATACACCTACAAAACACCAACAGTTTTCTAATTCAATATTCTCACAACAAATAACAAATATTGCATCACACAATCATCCACCCCCCATTTCAAAACCTGTTATCTACCATTCCATAACAAAAAAACCCACAAAAATAAAAAATAAATAAACAAACAAAAATAAATACATGAATAACAAAACAACTGTCAAAACAAAATAAAACTAAAATAAAAAAAGGGGGATGATAGAAGAATGAAATTGAAAAAAGGACTCTTGAGACCCATCCGCACTGTTGATTTTACTTTACAAGAATCTTTTTCATATCTTTTTTCCTCCTCGAATACCATTTTCTATAACTCTTCACAACTATTTTTCTGTCGTATACCAATTGAATGAGTCGAATGAACACAGAGCAATAATGAAATATAAAAAAAATTCATCCACAGTCGTGCAGTTGAAATTTTCAACATTGAACACATTTTCCTTTACTTTATCGACTATCGTATACATATATACATTTCTAACGGTCAGAAAATGTTGGGGTGTGTTGCTATGTACTCCAGCAGTTCATGCAAGAGGATACAGTCATCCGTATGTAACCTGCACAACAGGTCAGGGACGAGTACATAGAGTATATACAAAGTGTGGTCCGCGCACGTGGTTGCATATAGCAGCATATGTTGAATTTACACTACACATATAAACATACTATACACATATATACAATACGTAAATATATATAGATATACAGAGAAGTAAGCTATTGCTCATCGAACACACATGCCATCAGCAGACAACTCTGTGGCTTGATTGTACCTGCCAGGCGTGCACATCAACTTCTCATATATTAAAATAGAATAAATTGAACAATATGGAACGGATGAGAAAAAAAAAGTTACTAATTGTACAATTGATTTGTTTGTTGGGAATATTAATTTAGTATTTATTAGATGCCATTCACTTTTAAAAGACATGAGGAAATATTTATTGATCGTTGATGCTATGAATTGCCATTGGTGAATTTGGAATTGTGGAATTAGCGTTTCATTATGATTTGGAATTAATTTGGAAGTCTTTTTTGATGGTGTAGGGAGAGTTATTGGATTTTATATGGTTGGTAGAATTCTGTGGGTCTTTTCTTTTTTGGGAATTAAATGTCTGTTAATTATTGCTTGATTGGTGGATTAATTGGTCAATGTATTTGATTATCAATTTGTTGGAGATTGCGAGGGAATGGGATTGATGGTTGTAATTAATGGGATGTGATATATATGGGAATGGGAATTAGATTGATAAATTTTCTTTATCACTGATTGTAAATGATGTTTTATGAGTTTGACAACTGTGACAGAGCAACATGGGAAGAGGAATGTTTGTAATTGTTTTGGATAGGTCGAAAAGTTTTTTTAGTAATTTTTAGGGTTATGTTGCACTGGTGGGACGTTTGAGAGTTGATTTGATTGGTTGTTGTTGAGAGGTTGATTTGTGTTGGATTATGATTTTAAAATGATGAATTGTTATGAGGATGGAAAAAAGATAGAAAATTTTTGACATGAATTTCATTTGTTTTCAGAATAAAATTTTCTTGGTTATGTGTAAACATTGAAACATTGATGAACACAATGGTCTCTTCGATTTTACAATCAGAATGAAAATTAGAAAATTTAATTAACAAACTTTAAACAGGACAAAGGTGAAGTTGTTGTACAATATAAATTTCACATGTTTGATATTACAAATCGTTGCTTTTTTATTTTCATTGCGAATTTAACATCCATCGATCTTTTACGTTCCAGATTTGATTCTGTACAATGCAATAAAATAAAAGAGACAGTTGAGATTTTTATTCAATTGATTAATTAATGGTATTTATTGCCAAACCAATTCTGCATGGATTTTTACTGCGCACATTTTCTTTAATATGAATAGAGTGAATAAAAAAAGCAAAGAAAATCTGTATTTCCTATATATATTTTAACTGCAATTTTAATTCTCCACTCACTTTTTCCCCATTGAGTGTACGACTTTTTCCCACGAGAACAAACATAAATAACTATTTTCATTGTCAGAAATAGAAAAATGAAAAATACACCCATCCATTTTATAATTCATACTCTAAAATATTGGATACGTAAGAAATAATTTACATTGCACTTTTAGTATTTCTACAATTTTAATGACAAAATTAAACAAAATTCAACTTGATTATTATTTTTTTCTTTAACATCAACGAATTAATGTCGCTAAATTCCTCAACAGAATTCACAACCACCTCAATGCACAGCGGAAAAAAATAAATGAAATTTAAATTACATTACACAACCAAATGAAGAAAAAGATATTAAAAACGTAAATGAATAACAAATTTCATTACCTAAAATTCCAGTTAACTCTACATCTTCTATCATATTAAAAGCATCATATTTATTTCAAGTAATTGAACATATACATCCACAGAGAGAAATGATATTAGCACATATGTGAGCATCAAGTTAACGCGACCGAGAATAATCCAGCATTCATATGTTGAAATATGTGGAGAGTGCAGCCACGTTTAAGCACGCCAATTAATCAACGTGACGGTGCACACACTGTGGCTTTTTCACAACTACCACTAAAGTTACCACATCTACCACATAAACATGACCTTGCTCAACCAAACACACACACACAAATTACAAATAGAAAACAAATATACATGCAGCAATAAAATGAAAAAAAAATCCAGAGAAGACAATGCAAAATTCCTCAATTTTTTTATCTACGACAGAAAAAAAGAATTATATCTAAAACGATAAAATTTAATTTTTTCTCCAAAGATATAGAGACGATAAAAAATTTTTAAAGGGCAATACCGCTATATATTTATAGGTGCTCCATTCCCTTGGGTGTTTTATATGTCATTGTGTGTGTGTGATGTATAGAGAATTGATTTTCATTCATTTATCTATATTTATACAGAGTAAAAAAAATTCTCCTAGGGCGTATAAAACCTTGCGGCAATAGTTGCCGATATCTTTCGCAAGTGATATGACTCGAATTTTATGTGCATGGTTGGTTGTCTTTTGTGATTTTTGATATGAGAATTATGAAAACTTTAGGCCCTTCTTATGATGTGTGTAGATAAAATGTGAGTTGTAACAAAAGGGAAATATTATTTGAATTGTAAGTAAATATATTCTTTTGTGTAAGTCGTAAGTATGAGAATAAATTTTTGTTTTAGTATGAATAATATCACATTTAAAATTAATAATTTCATTTTTATATTGCAAATTGTGTGGGTGAAAAAGGCTACGAAAAATTGGATTGCCTCACAGGGGATAAAAAAAAGTTATGACTAATAACTTTCATGAATAATTTATAGCTGCCAGATGATAATAATAAATGTCGTCGATAAAAGGAAAAGACATATTTTAATTTATGAAGTGATCTTTATTTCTGTAAATTAACTTGAATTTACTAAAGATGTCACCCTCGTTACTTTGATCGATTATTAAATTTTTGCATAATCGTCGAATCATCTTATTGGGGTTGTTCAAGTATTGAACGAAAAAAATTGATATGGAAAATAATTTGTTAATATAAATTCTTGAAAATATATTGATCAGTTGATTACTGAAAAAATTAGTTTCTATACACGTGAGAAGGAATATTAAAAATATTGTCTTCTTTTAATTTTCATATTTCATCATCATTAAATTAAAATTTTATGATGCAGATCGATTAATATTCGGAATGAAATTGTAGGAAATAAATAAAAATTATTCGTGAGTCGTAAAAAATCCCAAATTAGAAACATTAATTTTTTTAACACTTGATAATCTCGATTGTTTATTGATAAACTAGTCTGACAATTAATTATTCATACCTGAATAATTGTTCTCTTCTTTTATAAACATTTCTTCTCATTCAAATCACTTAAACAACTACTAATTTATTATTATTATCCAACATCTTTTTTATGATTTAATAATTAATCCTGAATTAAATTTCACTCCTGAATTTATCAGTCCCTTAGTAAAATTTCAATATAACATTAAATCTCACATTATAAATACAAAAATAAATTAAAAAACTGCATCAATAATTCGTCATTTTAAATTAACAAATTTAATCATAACAACAAAATAAATCCGAGTGTACATTTAAAATAAAAATAATACATCCAAGACTTAATAATATTATTCTAAATAAAAAAAACAAAAAAACGAACATGTTCATACTTGTTTAAAATTAAATTGCTTCTATGTTAATATTTTATATCTCGATTATAAAACTGAGGATATAAAATTCTTTTCATACCTGAAATGTAATAAAATACATATGGGTGATATTTTCACCTCCATCTCAAAATATATTTTTTTTTTTTTCATGGTACATACATATGAATATACATATATGAACATGCAAACTCCATAAGAAACATTAACTGTATTTTTTTATGATACCTGGCGGTGGTTATATCGATTTTTATATGCATTCAAAATGACAATATAAAGAAAGTGAAGAAAAAGAAAAAGAAAAAAAGTGCGCAGTACAATTTTTGCCTGAGGCCAAGCAACGATTGATAAGAGACGCTTCAAATGTGAGTAAGTGTGTGTACATACACATGTATATATATTTGAGAGGAAGAGTGATAAAATGTATATACGAACTAGAAGGTGGATATAGAGGAGTGGAGAATGAAAGCTCTCCTGACCTTTCTTACTTTTTTTTCTGTCCTCAGCATCATTCTCTTTGAATCAATTGCTTTCACATTATCGTCACCATCATCTTTCTTCTTTTACCAATTCGAAGACAAAAGTACTACCATTATTTTCTATAGAATATACGAAAAAGAAAAAAAAAATAATGAAACCCGTATATAAATGTATTGTATGATAAAATGAATTCTTTATATAAAAAATTGTAGAATAAAACATTTTTTTTATTCTTTGGAAATGATTTTCCCATTATTTCCGATGAAGAAAAATGTTTTTCCTCTCTCTCTCTCTCTAATTACTTCTATTTTCTTGTAATTTTTTGGAATTTATAGATCTGAGGATTTTTTTAAGTTTAGAAAGTTGAGTTTTATATTAGAAAACAGATAAGTCGATAAACACCTTTTTCTCAAGTTTACTTTTCTACACTGGCGAGAACAATATTTTCCGAACCAGTAAGCCAATCACGATCAAACAAAATCCATGGGATTTATGAATAAATCCTCTCTAGTCAGAACTAAAATGAAATTTTTTAATAAAAGATAACACTTTGAAAATAATTATCAAAAAATTGGAACAGTATTTCTGTTAAATCGTCACTTACTCGTGGATTTCCATATTTGAATAATTTTGTTTCTTCCTAAAGAAACAACTTTCCTCATTTAAATAATATCCCTTCTTCTATCCTGGATAACAGGGGATAAAATCATTGTTTTCATCCAGAGTACGAACTCTGAACTTTATCCGGATGTGGAAACTGCCTCAGTAAACAGCATCAACTTGTCTCATGAAATACCACAAATAAAATGTTGGAATATAATAAAAAGCGAAAAATAAAGTTCTAAAAATGAAAGAAAAAACTTTAAATAAAAAAGAATTTCTGGGAAGTAAAAATGTTTGTCCATTAATCAAAAGTACATTTCCGTTATGATGTCAAAAATACTTTTTCATTACTGACGTGATAAAAAGTGAGAGAAAATAAAGAAGAAAAAAGGTTTATTTGTCATAGATATGTTGATTGATTTTAGTGTCATGTCATCGTCACACTTTTCTTTGTATTCTCTATACGATTGATCGTTAATCAATGTCCCTCCAATAGGGTCTACTCTCTATTCTGTTCAACATTGTACATTGGTGCTTGGATAACCCACCGAAGCACGTCCATGTAAATATATATACATATATGTGCAAGAAGCACGAGCGTGTTCAAGCACGATAGAAGCTGTGTGATGGATCGGGTCAACTCTTCAGATTTCATCTCTATTCTATATACTATTTTTTTCGTAACTGCACTTTCATCTTGTTCTATAAAATATCGTTATCCCATATCCATGAAATTTAACAAAAGTTGAGTTGACTTTCATGAATTTGTTATTTGTTATTCAATATTTTGATAAAATGTTTTTATACATGTAGATAATTAATAATATATTCATTATTAAATAATTCATTGAAAAACTGACAGCCCAGAGTGATAAACAAAAATATAAACAAAGGGTAAAAATAGAATTACAATAAAAATATAACAATTCATTTTTTTTTTTCATTTATTTTCTGCTTTTTGTTTAATTCTGAATTGACAAATATTTAAATATAAAAAATAGTTATGAAATATTAAAATATCAAAATTAGATAAAAACATCAACTTATCAATTCACTCATATTAATACAATAAAAATTGCAATTTATCAATAACAAACTGTATAAATAAATAATTTTGAATTACTATCTCACTATAATTTCTTTCAATTAAATATCAAAAAAATGTATTTTATATCAGTCACTTACGTACAATAAATAATTCATTCCACTTCAATTTAATTATTTCAAATTAATATTTTTCTACTTTCCCATTGAATTATCACATCGCCCCAATAAAAAATTAAACTAACACAAATAACAATTATAATTTGCTCTATAATATTTCTCGTATTTTTCAGCATCTTCCAATCTCATTTTTTTCCAATCAACATTTTTTTTTTCTTTATCCACCTTTCAAATCCATCTCGAATATAATTTTAGCCCCACAATATTTACAATTTTTTTATCCCAATCACCAAATACATCCTGTATTATATCACACCGAACAAGTGGGTGGATTTTCATCGTCAGTATGATAAGTGATCCGTTGCTCAATGAGCATAAATACCACCGCGTTTGCTAAATATATCTCTACATCCACACACATATATATATATATATATATATATATATCATCCCATAGATGACGCTCACTCTCATTCGAATATCATTGGAATGCACAAGAGTGGAATGTAGTTCGAAATCGATTCCGCTCTTCAACGTGTACGAGTCGGCACTTGATTGAACCGCATTCTTCCCGACATCTTTTTCCTTTTTATTTCATTTTTTTTTTCTCTAGTAGTTCGACATCAGTGGATAGATATATATTACTACTATCGGGATGAAAGCAGAGACGCATTTTACCTCACCCATCCAAATTGGCACCGGCATGTACACCCATTGTCGACGAACATTTCATTTGGGTCTTCGTTTTCACAGATACATTTATTTTTACGTAATGAAATGGATAAAAATAAATGAAAAACAAAAAGAAAAGAGAGAGAAATATGTGTAACATTCATGCAGACAGATACGTATGTGTTTTCATGGAATTCTATGGCGTCTGGCGACCCAAACAATAAATTATACAATGAAACTTGACATGAGGTCGTGCGATAGGAATATTTTTTTTATTTGTTTCACTGGAGTTTATTCAATGTGTGTTTAGTCAGAAGAGTGTAATAAAAAAATGTTTTCTTTTCATCTTTTTCGACTTTACTTCATGCATATGGTAGTGAAAATTATTAAAAGTGAATTGATGTAGTGGAAGTGGAAAAAAAAAAATTATAACGATTTTTTTATGCCTTGTTGGATTTATTGTACTTTTATATATATTTATGTGAATATTTTTTGTGTATTTTTTTAGTTATTTATTTATTTATTTGTTTAGTTATTTATTTATTGCGCCTTGGCCTGAATGCACACGATTCGATGGGAGTCTCGCAACGATGCGTAATTACTCTCGAATGTTACGGTAATAGTTTGTGAGTTAATTGAATGCCAACGAAAACTACAACGTTTTTCCACATCGTTCGCCCTTCATTTAATCCATGTTTTCCTTACACGTTTTCTACATGTGTGTATGTATATATTTATTGTTCGATAAATCACTTGTAGAACGATACTCGCTCGACTGACACTCGACGGTGTATTTTTTCTTTTTTATTTTATATAAAAACTCGTAGGAGAGGAAAAATATATTTCATTTAATGAAATGGGAGTAAGTTAATTTTTTTATTTTATTTATGTTTTTTGTTTCTTGTTTTTTTATTTAGTTGCAGTTGTTTATGTCACGGGAGAAATAATTGAGAATTTATTTTGATTTATGGCATTTTTTTTGTGAATATTAGTTTGAGATGTGGAAAATTTTAGGTTAGTTTATCGATATTTTAAGTGACAATTAAATTAAAAAAAGGTACTTTCGAAGGTTGATATATTACAAAGGCACTTTTGAGTCTTGTGGTATTTTTCATTATTATAACAAAAGGTTAGTAATCAATTTTGATTTTTTTTTTCAATATATTCTTTGTGCACGAATATTTATTGAAACCAAAATTGGAAAATAGTTTATTGTTCATTATCGTTAGGGAAATTGAATTAAAAGTGTTTTATTGAACATCAATTTGTAGAGGAAATTGGCCCTTTTATGACCTTCATATAATTCAATAATTCAAAAAAAAATTCCGTATGAATTATAATTTTCCATAAAATATTTTCCAAACAAATCTATGAAAAAAAGTCAAAAAAAAAATTCTAAAAGTTCTCATAATTTCCTCTTCTAATTAATATTATTCTCCTAAAAAAAAAATTCTTTATGATTAGTTATCTTCCATCTTTGTACAAAAAATAAAACTGAGAATGTACCGTTGTGACGCGATGAAGGAAAAAAAAAACAACATATGCAAATTTATGATGAAAAAAGTGTTTCATAATATTCTTGTAAAAAAAAGAAATAAAAATTTAATATTCAAAAACAATTAGTTTCGTGCGCTCATTTATATGATAGAAATTGATCTAAATTTCATAAATTCTGAGAATATCATTAATAAATTAATTCCAGGATTTATTCTTCAAACACACTCATACTAAATTGAATCAACCAGGACAATAATTAAGAAATTTTTTTTTTTTCTACATAACCGTCAGTGCATTTAAACATTTATTCATTATTAATTATGAATATTAAAATAATTTTTTCTCTCCAATACTTTATTTCTACATTTTTTTTCCTTTTCTTTTTCTTTTTCTCTCTCATGAAATACATTAACTGTACCACATAATAAAACGACATTAATTAGATATAATCCATGCAAAAAGATATTAAATTTAATCATACAATTTAATAGCATTGCAAATATATCTAATAATAGTATAATATTGTAGATGAGACAGCTGTAAATTTTATATGAAAAGTGAGAGTATATTACTATATTCTATCAGTGAAATAATTTCTCAGGACAATAGTAATTATTCACGAGCCAACGACAGTGAATCGATCCAATTTCTCATTTTGCCTGTATAGCAATGAGCGTACTTTTGCAAGAGTTAAGCAAGAGAGATGGATAGACCAACATTGAAAGTTGAGTAAAGAGAATAGAAAAGAGAAAACTGGACCTAGTTGGAACAATGGAGGCCCCATAATACTTACCCAAAAATCAAGCAATTCACCGAAAAATATACAATGGATATCTTTTATATATCTATATAAAAATAAGAGAAATAAAAAGAAAGAGAAAAAAAAATAGAGGACTTTTGCGCTCGAGAAAACATTTATTCATTCAACGAACTGTGTGGCAGCGACTGCTGCTGCTGCTGCTGTGTGAAATTCCAATGAGATAAATTAGGGCGCTCGGTTACGAAAATAAATGGTGAAGGCACATTTATACTGACGTATGAATGTCCTCGTCTCTGTCCCGAAAAACCCCTCACTCAAAAAAAAGAAAATGTAGGATAAAAAATTAAACAAAAGAATAAAAAATAAAAAGCAAAGGCTTGTCTGTGATTCCAATCATCATAATAAGAAATTTCACACTCAGGGAAAAAGAGAAGAAAAATTCAACAAAATGAAATTGAATAATTTTGATACGAATAATAAAATTAACAGTCATTTTAAATTATATCGCAATTAATGTTTGTGCTGATGTAAAGTGAATTAACAATTAATTTTAATTGTAATTGTACGAATTATGGATGACTTTAGTGATTTCAAACGTAATTTATAAATTTTAATTCAATATAGTTATTTGAAATAATATTTTATTTCCATTAATAACCTTCAAGAGAATAAAATTAATAATGAATAAATGGAAATTCAGCACCACAGAATTTACTTTCGTAGCTTCATTGACGTGTGTGTTTCATTACTCGTTTGTATAAACGAAATGTAATTAATCTACCGTTGAATTTCGATGAAAGCGCAGCTGTTTTTTTAATATCATTAATTCACATCAACTGACGTTGAAAAAAAACAAAAACAAACAGTTGTATAAAGACAAGTATAAACATGAATGATATTCGACAACGTTAATTTCATGTTCAATTCTTTTGTTTAATTCAATTTTTAGAATTAATTTTAACTAAAAAAATGTCACGCCAATTAGAAATTTTCTTTTTTTGTTCCACTTCAATCAAATATTTTGTACCCTAAAATTCATTTTATATCTCACATTATTCAATAACTATTTAACTCCCAACAATTTTATTCTTTTCAAAAAAATTCGTACAATTTCCTATTTAATTTGATCATTTTGCTAAATACTGTAAAATAAAAAAATTCCACAAACAATAAAAAGAAGTTTCAAGTAGATTCAAGTGTGCAACACATAAACAACAATTTGTCATTGTCATTCCAGTTTTTCCAAATTTTCTTACAATGATAAATAACAAAAAAACAAAACAAAACAAACAGAACTAAAAAACAAAAAACTGCATATACAATTCAGCAAATAAGCTCTGAATATAGAATACATGCTCACACCGTTGGCCATGTATTAAATAAATTCAAGCTGACTACAAAGAAAAATGGCACTATGAGTGTTGTACGTAGCCAAACAAAACAGTGAACGTTGCAAAACATAAAGAGAAATCAAGAGAGCAAATAATGCACAAAAGAAGGCAAAAAGCCCAAGATTTACTATACATAGATATACTTTTTTGTTTAAGAAAGTACTGCAAGGCGTGTGCGCTTACATTGGCCTGCTGTCTTTTTTTCCTCACTTATTTTGTTCTTCGTCATTCTTTTTTTTTTCCTTTCCTATTTTTTTTAATTCCACCTGAGCACGTTTGCACTGACTCGTAAAAGTGACTCTCTTTTTTTTTCTTTTCTTCTCTCTGTTTCTTCCTTTCTCTTTATATTTTCTTTGGCTTTTCCTATTCTCCTTCCTTTTTTCTCTTTTGTCCTGAGTGAAAAATCGCACTGTACACGTCGGTATATACATTCATCAGCAGTAGTATAGGACCAACACGCGTCAGACATGCGCGCAGGACTTGGCCCATACGACTGGGTTTGTCTTTCTTCACTTCACTCTATATACCTTTGGCTGTATTTGGCGCGCGCGATCCTCACATTCAGTCACGCGATCACGCGAGATTCACAGTCGAAGGATGGATTTGTCATGGTGTTACATTAACAACAATAAAAACAATGCAATTTAATAAAATTAATACAATTAATACAATACACAATCAAACTTTTCATTATTACAAACTTCAATGTGAAGTTTTGACAGTAGTGACATGGTAAACAATTTAATGAAAGTCACAACGACAAAGTGTGTTAAATTCGTGAAATGTGTTGGAGTATAACTTGACGGCTTGAAAATAATTTACACAAGTTGTCAATTCAAACAGACAAATGAGATTGAAGCGAGTTGAAACTTGACGAGCGTATTAAAACTTCAAAACAACACATTGTAACTGCAACTGCTGAACAATTATTATAACCACTCATACAGTAAATATCAACGCGAACACATCAGTTGTGATTTAATAAACAGTTTGACAAGTGTCAGTGAATTACGTTCATATAAATAAACATACATACATATATATCACATTGCAAACATTAAATATTTAACAATTAATATTAATTAAAAATAATAATGAATCCAATTATAATTTGATTAGCAATTTGACAAATGAATAATTCGTTATTATTGATCATTAATTATTCCGGCAATAATTATTATCTATATATAAATAGTTATTATTATATTTTATTATATAAAGACGAGAATGTCTTGTCGACAAAGACATTGAGTGTCACAACGTCAGTCATGGGATGATGTTTTGACGCCAAGGGGCACACAAGAGATATGCCGCTGTGGATTCTATTCGATCCATCACCCCGCACCAACGGAGGGTATACATTCAGCATAGATAATGACGCAATCCCCGACCCTATCTACCAGCAAGTTACACGATGATAAATCCATCGCACTGGTAAATTGTTCTAGCCACATCTCAAAAAGAAAAAGCAGTCAAAAAATAATACTCTGGTGAATAAATGAATAAATGTTCATTGGTTGAATGTTTTTTCTTCTGGTTTTTTTCTTTTTCATGAATTAATTATTACAATAATTATGCAAATGAATTGCATATGATTTCAATGGTTTGATGTGGATGTTTTTAATTGAAAAATTAACATTCACACGTAACCATATCCGATAAGTGACAATTGTATGGCATGGGAAATTAATCCTTTTTGTATAATAATACTACAGTCCAATTTGTATTTGGATAAGGGGTAGAGAGTGATGTTGGTGTGAGTGTTTGTGTAGGCAGTATATAGGAGATGTCGCGGCTTTTAATCATCGAGTCAATTGAGCCGATTCTGTGAATGTATGTGTATATATATATATGTGTATATTATTTTGGATTGTGTTGCAGCAAATACAAGATATCAATAGCCAGGTGGCACAGTTCCGGGACTTACTGATTAACATTGGACAGACTCGAGACGGTCCTGAATTACGTGAACGTATACGTAAATTGCGACGGCATTGTGTCGAGGCTTGCAAAAGCACATCACAATTAGTATTACCACAAATGAGAAGGTAAGAGAAAGATAATGAATTGATTGTGCTAGTCAATAGAATAAATTGTTGTTCAATTGTGTGTAATTCTATTTTATTTATTTTTTTACTTGATTAGTTTGAAAAAGATTTTGTGGTGTGACTGTGTATTGTGTGGTGAAAATTAAAATTGGAATTATTTATTGAGAGAGAAATATTGATGGTTATTTAAAACTTGAAGATATTTTACAATCGTTTTTGGTTTTGTTATAAATATTTGTAAAAAGTTATGAGTGTAAATGTGACAATTTGGGAATTTTTAGAATGTTGAAATGAATAAACAAATTATAGATAGAAAAATAAAAGAATCGCGTAGAGAATTTCAAAATTTATGAGAGCATTTTTTTTTTCAAATTCCATTATCTTAATTGTTTAGTTTTTCTGTTCATGAATAAAAATGGTCTCATGTCTGCTAAATTTACACTCATAAAAATGTTCTTCTTATTTATAAATCACATTCACTGTTAGAACACTCCATCAATTCATTTTGTTTTTTTTATTTTATGCAAAAGTTCAATTCAAAAAGATTTTGAATAAATCCAATTTGTATTTGCACTGTTGAAATCAAACTTTCACAAATTGATGCTTTTGTCCATATTCCCTTCAACACTTTATGCATAAACATGTGGCACCAATCGTGCTATTGAATAATTCTCATCATTGGAAATAAAAAATCGAACGAATACATTAAAATACAGAGAAGTATATACATTGAAAATTCATATTAAACGTTGAAAGATAGACTGAACAGAAGAATAAGAAGTGATGAGAGAAGATGTCAGGAAGATATGTTGAAATAGAAAAAGAAAGAAACATGGAAGAAAAAAAATAAAAGGTCGTTCGCAGCAGTAGTTTGCTCGACCTAATGAAAATTTGAATGTTTAATGCTTGTCGCTTGATGGGGGCCCCCTCTTGAGAGTTGAAGGGTGGACACGACTACTCGGAAAATAAATGAACGATGGTAGGGTTAAAGAACAGTAGTGAGAGATAAAAAAATAACTAAAAGATTTTTTTTTCTTGTTTCACTCATTGGTAAAACTGAATCATTCTTACACCACCGCTCCAACAACTCGAATAGATTAAATGTTGGTACACGCCCAAAGATTTTTCTTCCTCTCTTCCCTTTTGGTCCTCTGATTATTTCATTCATTTATATTTATCCTACCGGATATTCTTATATCCCTATACTCATTGTCTACTCCTGACTCTCTTACATTTCATTGCCATTTTATTGCTCTACTTATTGCGTGGTCTATCAAGATTTAACGATTATTCTCTTTTTTTTTTTCACCGCAAAGGTGATTGCGTGTTCTGACTCGTTCTCATGAGAATAAAAAAAAACTGGATACACATATAATATACATTATATATATCCAGCACTAATCAAAGAATATAACAAAGAAAAACATAAATAATTATATGTATATTGCATAAAAAATAATAGATGTTACACACGAGAAATAATAATGCATTCATATTGTTCTTGATTTACGGATTTATCCTAAATATATAAAGCAGTTTTCATTAGTTCACCCTATGCGCACATTTGTTCCATTATTATTCACTCCAATTAATCATTGATATATATATTTATATATATATTCACGTCCAGCAAATGTAGAAAAATATGCTGACCCATGTGATTGATGTATATGTATAACAACACATAGAATATTGTGTGAATATGTATGTATATTCTGCAAAGCGTGCAGAATAATGGGGATTGCGAGCTAAAAGAGAGAAAGAAAAAAAGAGAATTGAATTCTTTAAATTTACATATCGTGAATAAAATTCTTCAGAGTTACACGTACATTTATCAAGAGTTGTGGTAGCGACACACGCCAAGTATATGCTTTTGAAATTTTCCCAACTCTGTGTTATATACGCTACATATAACTATGCATAAATAATATCGAATAAAACGCAAAGGACATAAAAAAAATTATTAAATGTAAAAAAAAAAGAATCTCAGCTCGGTATTATTTTTTATTATTTATGATATTCAAATGAATCTCTTCGGCTCTTTGTCAGCTTTTTTCTCTACGTAATTTTATACATTTTACTTTTATTTTTTTTAAATTTCTGATTTGTGTTTTTTTTTCTCATGTTTTATGTTTGCGCTTCTTACTCTTCTTTGAATTTTTAATCTACGCAAGCTACGTAAAAACCATCGATCTGTCAAAGAGAAAATGTGGAGAAGACAAAAGGGGAAAAAAAGTAGTAGGAAAAATATTAAAATAAAAAATTCAAATCCCTACGGCTTTTGTGATATATAAGCGCGTGCCTATTTTCTTTCATTTCAATGGTATATATACGGAGTATTAAAAATACAACAAAGTCCTCAGGGCGGGTTTTACCGTGAGACGAATGGAGATAGGAATTTATGGAGAATTCATGGTCAACAAATATTGGCAGAAATTTGGTGAGGAATTGAGAGTAGATTGTGAGAGGAGGGACCGATATTTCAAGATTACTTGGGAGATTCTGTATGTCGAAGGATCTTCGGATAATTTCTATGGTCTATATTGATATATATATAGAGTGGTTGTGTTTGAATGGAAATATTTTTTAATCACTGTCAATAGTGAAAAAGCTTCGATCAGACAAGTCTGATGAAAATTAGGTGTCCATGTGCTGACGTATCAACGTCCGACATTCCGCCTATAACATTGGACACAGATTACTAATTAATTAAAATGCTTATGTTAAATGTTGAATGGCGATTTGATTAATAATACCAGAGCACAGTTGAGTTCATTATTGACATTTTGTTTTCCTTTGTCCAAGAAAAAAATTGTTGAAGGTGATTGTAAGGTTTTGCTGACGAGTGTCTTCATTTCACTCAAAATTTGGTCATTCATTTTTTCCATAACGACAAAAATGATGGGACAGTTGATCCGTTATACAGAGTGCAGTGATGTCTGCAAAAAAACAATTTCATGATTAATTATTTTCATATCAGAACTATCATGAAAGATGTATGAAATTAAATTCTAGTGATTGATGGGCTGTTACATTTTTTATGAAAACTTCTGGATCGTGTGAACAGACATTCATTTACACGTAGACACAAAATTGATATCATGAACGATCTTTCTTCAAATCTTCTTTTTTTTCAACAGCTGTTCATCGTAAATAAATTCTTCTATTCCAATCCAATTCTGAAAATGTTTCGTCTCTTGGATCATAAATACACTTTGATTCGTAATACAAATTCCAATTCTCATTGAAAAAATTTGTATCATCTTCAATTGAATGCATAACCTAAATTCAACTGAAAAATTTCAAGTCAAGATAAGAAATAATTTAATACTTTTATACTTAACTTATTATATTTCAATTTAACAAAAGTCAGTGATTAAAAAACCAAAACTTTTATCCTAATCAACATTCATTTATATATTTAATTCAGAATGAGCAGATAAAGCACAATAATCAAAAAAAGAACTATCACAACAAACATCCAATTTATAAGATTAAATCAAATTTACAAAATTTGACTTTATCAAATATTTTCCCCTATTCAGTAACATATCTCAATGCAATAAAAAAAATTGATTCACGTTTACATCAAATTCAAACTTCCACATAGCTAAAATTCTATCAAGCACATTACAAGCGGTGAGATAGATGACGGAGATTGGTTATAACATTCCCCATGGTATTAAAATACCTCGGATACAGTTTGTGTGTTATTAGATACAACCGGATTGGGAATTGTCAAATATCCTCAACTAGGCCAAGTACTCAAGTAATTTCCTAGTTGCAGTAAACATAAACCCAAATCAAACCACAAATATCTCTCATAAAATATCCATGAATTCTACACAATTAATCTAATTGAAATATCCTATTAAATATATTAAATAAGTAATCAATATTATTCGGAAAATGTTTGCCCATAAACGCCACGAACATTGATAATCACACAAGCACTAATAGCCTTAGCATGTCCAAGTGCACATATAACAACCCCATAACTTGCAACCAATAATAATAAAAACGCACCGGGAAAATAAACTGAGGGTCAGTGGGCTTAACGTTTCGGTTAACGGTTCTCATGCACACGTAACTTCAATGATAACAGGATTCACATTCATATATATATATATGTACTCTGAGATTACTTGCACGCTGTGTGTGGTCACACGCGAGAGTGCAATCGATCATGTGATTCTTGGATTTTGTACGAGAGGGATTTGTAAATGGTGATATATATAAAAGCATTTTGTGCGTGAGGACAGGTAATAGATGGTACTTTGTTTGGTGACATGGGGAAAAAAATGATTTCCACTTAATTCAACCCTCATAAGAAATTGTAATACATAAATATAATCGAAATAATAATGATAATTAAATAGAATGGGGAGAGAAAATAAATTGCGAAATACTTCTTCATGATTGACCAATGCTCATCAGTCAACACTACTTTGAGATTGTACAGCAGAGAGGACACTGGTGCAGTGGTAGATACGTCAAGCTGAGTTGAAACAAAAGTAGTACTTTGAATATGGGACAAGGTTTTATACGAAAGTTTGTCGTTGCAATATCGCACACGAGAATGAAAAAAGAAGAGTGCAAATCATATATGTGTGCAATGGAAAGTAAAAAGAGAGAAAGAGAAAACTAATTTTCATGCCTAAACTTACAAAGAGTGAGTGAATGTTGGTAGGTGAATAAAAGTGGTAACTTTGAATTCTACATAGTCCCTCTAAGCATTACCAACAGCCATCACGTATGACGCCACTGGGTGTTTGCAAAGATCACAAACACTCAAGCACGATGTGTGTCTAACGCTAATTTATTTTGTTTGTTTTATGTTTACTTTTTTTTTTCCTTTGCC
The DNA here is from genome assembly GCA_030523045.1 of Meteorus cinctellus. Taxonomy (NCBI): domain Eukaryota; kingdom Metazoa; phylum Arthropoda; class Insecta; order Hymenoptera; family Braconidae; genus Meteorus; species Meteorus cinctellus. The sequence goes on along the minus strand of JAPYZF010000274.1, from coordinate 6,099 downwards.
TGCTCATTATGTACATTATGTGTATATGAATAATTGTGACTTCAGCGCTATTGACCTCGGTATACCGGCAGACAGCCCCAACCTGGTACTTCTGTTCTTCGTGGCGCAATTGTTCTTGAGGGAACTTTACAAGTGCAAAAATCTTGTGCGCATTGTACCTATGGACATGTCTGGCTATTATGGTAATAATTTGTTTGTTTTTTATTCTTGTTTGAGATTAATGTTTTGGAAAAATGACGAATTGAATCTGATTAATTTTATTTGATAGAATTGGAATTTTATTAAGTTGTGAAATTTTGTCTAATTTATAACAAAAATTTATTGATTCTAATTTAAACGAATTCATAATAATGATTTTCTATTTTAGTTTCACATTTCACATTTTTCTTTGTGAGTTTTAAATTGATGTAGATGAGATTATTTAAGATAAATTTATTTATTGCTTGAAATAACAGAAATATGAATAAATAATTTGGATTATTTGAAACCGAGTTATTAATTAATTTTATATTGAATTTCAATAACTTGTTTAGGACAAAACAAATCTTCACATATACAATTTCAGGTTATATTATCTCCTCATCAACTATAATCCATTAATGATAATCATCTTCTGAATAGTACTAATTATACAACCGTAATAATTACTGAAAACACATCTTGATAATGAAATGTTTCCTATTTACAGCAAGCAAATCCGGGCCATCAAACATCGGAAACGTTATATCATCAATTCTCCTTTGTAAGCAGATTACACCAAATTTTAATGAAGAGGAGCTTTGTAGTATTCGCAAAGACTCGGCGGAGATAAGTGCACTTGTGGCGGAGCTACAAGAATTTATGCCACAATCAGAGGCTGATATAGGTAACGGAAATATTCTATTGTTGTATAATTCTGATTGGATTTAAATATTAATATATTAATATTCATTTCTTTTATTTCTTTTATCTTCATTCAAGAACGAACTGTTGCACTCCAAGAAAGTTGTGCAGGCACAGCACGGAATAATGGGGCCCGAAAGGGCAACAGATGGGATACGAGAGGTGGAAATCCAAATTATTTTGGTGGTGGCTTCAACTTCCTGTGTTGTGCCTCAAGGCCTAACTATGTTTGAAGTCGATGGAGTTGACGAAGAGGAAAAGAAGTAATTATTTTTAATCATTGAGAACACAAAGAAACAAAAGGACAGGGCCTGGCAAATATAAATATGTATTTATAGTAAATATACATGCATATAATTAGATTAAATCTCGTTGATAAAAATGTATTTCACAAGTTTTAGAAAATTTATCAATGAATATCAGTGATACATGATATATAGTTTTGATTAGATGAATATATTTCTTCGGAAGATAAGTTGTTGCATATATTGAAATCAAAACTAGAAAAAGATAATAAAAAAGATTGGAAATGAAAGAAATGCTATGAAGGCGATACGTTTGTGTAAATGACTGCCGACGGGTTTCAGTCAGCGCCTTGAAAAGCGACAAAGCCGTGAAATGATAAAATATGCATAAAGTGAGAAAGGAATTTCGTTATATATGAATGATGCATAAAACATTTCTCGCATCAAAAGAAAAATGCAATTCTTCATTGGAGACGTGAATGAAACTTGTAGATTATATTTAGATGAGTCGTGATTTAATGAAGCAGTAGACTAAGAAAGAATAGTGGGAAGTAAATTATTCGCGTAGCAGGGTGACAAAAAAAAAATTAATAAAAATAAGTTATTGTATTGTGAGAAAAAAAGTAATTTATTGTAATAGTAATATTAGAAACGATTCACAATTGAATCTTAGAAATGAATGTGTGGGGAGTCGTCGAGAGGCATCATGTGCCAATAATCGGAAAAAAATATTCTTTTGTATTTATTATGATCAAATTATATTAGGCTGTCTTTTTTCATCTTTTACTATATATTATTATTTACTCATGAATACTTGAAAAATGAGAGAAACAAAAAACCAAAATGATATATACAAAAACAGGAGAGAGGTGTGTGACTTGTTTCAGCAACATTATGTAACTTGGGTCCAATTGTTCATATTTATAATTTAGTTTTGAAAATGATACTCAAACTCCAATAGCCATACTGTCATATATGTCTTCAGGCCATTGGCATTACAAAAGAGGAAAACAAAAAAATAATAGACCTGTGTATATTATAAAATTTGTAGCAGCTTTAGTAAGCAAAAAAATTTAACGATGCGGGTAAACTTTAGATTAGATGAAATAACAACAGATATGGTTCTCGACTGCACTCTGTGAATCTATTAAAAAAAAAGAGATGTGAATTGAAGTCAATATTATATAGTTAAAGCATATCGAGAATTTGAATACTTTCGTGAATGGACCAATTCCTTAAGCAATAGGGGAACTTGTACAATTCGTATCAAGTTCTTTTACAACTATGAGTATCAGAGTATATATAATCATGACTGCGAAATTAGAAAGAGCCAATAACGAGTCTGAATATATTATTCTTCATTCTGTATTGATTCATTAATTGATATATAGCATACAATCAAATATGTATTTGCAGTTGATAATACTGCCAAGAAATATATGATGATGGTTCGTAATAAATTACCCCATCTTTCAGCACAATCTCACAAAACTTATTAAAACTCAATAGTGAATTGAATATCTATGTGGTTTTTCAGAACAATTCTAAAATCCCACATTGATTCCAAGCACAAAATATCTTAAACATTATCCATAGTGATAAACAATAAATCATCACGAGTGTTTTGTCGAACCAAATGATATGAATTCAGAGAAAAATAATAAAAGAATTCTATTTAAATAAATGGGAAAATTCATTATCATTCAGTCCTTCCAATTCTGTAACGAGATTATTGCAGAATCTGATTCTTGTGAATACACAATGCATCCAGTAAAACCTCTGCAGCCCATGTGAATTCATCAGACTATCTACTCTGTCGATTTCAAATCCTTTTGATTCGTTACTGAATTATAAATTTGATTCCAACAATGATTAACGTGGTTAATGAAACATCAAAATTTCTCGTTACGATAATCCCTTTTCATTATCATTTTGTTGTGCTAATTAAAATAATATGTGTTATCAAGATTATTTGGATTCTAATGAAAGATGAAAGTCTCTTTATTCTTCAGCTGGTCACACAGTTGAATGACAATTGAAACGAATTTTCTTCACCTTGGACCTCCAGTCAATGCATGAACAACTGATAGTAAAAAAATTTGAACTACTTATAATCCTCCACAATCCGACTCCACTTTTGAGGTTATAGTTTTTCCTTTTCATTTTAAGTTAAATATAAAATAAAACTTCAATCTAGTTAAAATCTTACAGCTCATCTAATCTCCTACGAATCATAACAACATTCAAAAGCTTAAAAATTCTTATCTCTCTCCCGCCGTGTGTTAAAATCCAGATTATTTCATCCACTTGGCAGCGCTACAATCGCTCCAGACTTCCACAAGTTGTCAAAGATAAGAATTCCATCAAAAAGTATTTAGATAATAAAAATAAGCGACAATGGGTGAGTTTGAACAAAATATTCATAATTGTAAATATATAAGAAATAGTTTTTTCATGATTCCGTCTTTGTTTGTGAAAATAATTGATTGATTGATTATTTGTGATAATGTGCAACGTGTCATAACCTCAATAACAATACCGGCATTGACATAGATCTACTGAATGTCTTTTTGTTTTTTTTTTCTTTCTACAATTAATGAATACAAATTTCATTTTCAGCGATGGCCAGTGGAGTATCATTCGTATTCTCATCAATATTGACCGTGATTATATTTTCCGGTATGCAAATGTACAGAACTTGGTTGACGTCTTCACAATTGCATACAATTCTCGGTGGATACATTGGTTCAATGTTATTTGTTCTCATATTGACTGCGTTAGGAAATTTAGAGTCAACTATATTTGGGAAATCTTTCCAAATTAAATTATTTCCAGAAGGTGCGTTGATGATTGGGAATTTATTTGTGAATTCAATGCAGTCATGAAAATACTGATTATACTTTCTTTTCTATTGTTTCAGTGTTTCTATCATTGATTTTCTCGATGATTGCATCAGGTCTGGTTCATCGTGTCTCTACAACAACGTGCTTCCTTTTTTCAATGGTTGCACTTTATTATATGAATAAAATTTCGCAGGAAACGTATTCAACGCCAGCAGTAACTACAGCAGTGCACACAAAAAAACGGAAATAATTGAAAACATCAACATTGAATATCGATCAGGAATTTTTTCTTTTATATGACTGAAATAAATTTTTCACAGAAGAATAATCAAATATTATTTATTATCAACATCTGCGAATTTACATCAATTTCCGTGGTGAATTGGAATTTCTATGTTTTTCGGCTTCTTCTTTGTCACTATAATATTCAGCTATTTCGTCACCACAATCATCAATCACATCTTTATTTCTGTACTGTAAATGAGTTGCATTTTCCTGTGTGTCACTTGGTAAAATTTGTTTGTAAATTGTCATTGCTTGTGCAACTAAACCCGATATATCTCCAACATTGCTGGGCAGAATTAATGTATTGTTTGTCTTAGCTAATTTGTTGAATGCGCGAACATATTGTTCAGCAATACTCAAAGCCGCAGCATTCTTTCCATCGTCACTATTCAAAACGTTTGCTATTATCTCAAGTCCTTTAGCCCGTGCTTCAGCAACTGATACGATGGCTGTAGCTTCACCACTAGCTTTATTTATTTGCTCTTGTTTCTCAGCTTCAGAAGCGAGAATTCGTGATTGTCGTTTACCTTCAGCAACATTAATATCAGCAGTACGTACACCCTCGGATTCTAATATAGCCGCACGTTTACGACGTTCTGCTTCAACTTGCATTTGCATAGCTTCTTGAACTCTTGATGGCAATCTTATATCACCTAACAAAGACAAATTGAATTGTTAAAATATTTAACAAAAAACGGGAATCACATAAAGTATTTTTTCACTAAATAAGTGTGAAAATCACTTACGAATTTCATATCGGAGACAAGTGATACCCCAAACTTCACTTGCTTTATTTATACTTTCAACAATTCCAACATTCAAACCTTCTCTTTCTCTAAATACTTTATCCAATGGTATTTTTCCCAATTCTGATCTCATAGTCGTCTGTGCCAATTGTATTATAGCAAATTCTGGATCTTCCACACCATACGATGTTAAATATGGATCATTTATTCGTAAATATAAAACGCCATCAATGTCCAGTGTTACATTGTCCGACGTGATTGCACTTTGTTTTGGCACATCAATTGCTATTTCCTTCAAGCTCTGAACATATTTGACTTTATCAACAATAGGAAGCAACCAATTCAGACCAGGTTCAAGAATCCTGTGAAATTTGCCCATTCTTTCAACGATCCATGCCTAAAAAGAATCACAATCAGTGCCTGCGTAGTTTCATATTCATATCAACCAAGAAAATAAATTATAATTACAAACCTCTTGTTGTGGAACAAACATAATAATTGTATTGAGTGGAGTATTTGATTTTTCCCTCGTTTGAGCAGAATATAAAGAACATAATGATGGAGCAGTATGAGAAGTATTTGGATGAGCTATGGAATGCTGTGACAATAAAAAAATTATTTCATCCTTGAATATATATTTTGAAAGTGTATTATATTAACAATAGAAATAATACTTACACGGAGAATCCTCGAATTGCCGGTCAATAATTTTACCCTGCTCAACATATTGATGTCTTTTATTTTGTCAACTTCAATTTGTTTATTAATATAAAATTATTCGAATGTATTGCCGGTGAATGTTTGGGAAATTGGCTCAATTGCAGTCACGCATTCAATAAGATATCTGGATAAATGCGTGCAATATGATTGTATATTGCGTGGGTATACATTCTAAGCATGTCGCTAAAAAGTCTTCATGGAAACGGGTTCAATACATATATGTACGTTTGAATGAAGATGGCGTTCACATTCAAAATCCGTGAGATGCATTATTTTTACGGGTTGCTATTAGACTCCCCACATTTCAAAATGTCACTATGGCAAAAATACAAATTTCGATGTGTAACTCGTCGAATTTGTTAAAATTAATTGTGGAAC